>CH003383.1:166252-188016 GCA_000149265.1 Ciona savignyi
ACTGTGCCAGAGAACAACAAATGTTAGTTCAGCTTTGTATAGACTAGGTAGCATCATACCACTCCTCACTATGCTGGTCACAGTACAAAGATACAACTAAGCGCATGAGTGGATGTAGTGATTTTTACACTTCCTGTATACATAGTCCAGGAGCAGCTGTCAGTCACGATCAAAGGCTGTTTAAGCAAACATTTTACCTTGACAGTATTGTTTTCATCCAAGAGCAGATTTGAAGGCTTGATGTCTCTGTGGATAATCTTCTGGTAGTGAACTAAAAACATGAATAAATGTTAATATTTTGTCTACAAATGGAGAATCTCCTTGGATAAAAATTAATTTTTAAATCTTATAATGAACTTTATGTGAACATGATAGATTTCGCTGACTCTATCGTATTACATTTACTAAAATGTTTTATTATACAAAAGGTTCAATAGTAAGAGTAAAGTAGGATGTATGTATTGCATTGTATTTCCGCAATTGGCCACTTCCCTAATATAATGTGCACAGTGTAAGCACATACGCATGGAAGTCCACATAAGCATATTTCAAAGATTATCCATTAACATGCTTGTGTGAGGTGATTATTTTGGGAAGGGGTATATACAAACAAAGGATTTCATTATTTCACAAAGGATTTCATTATGTCTGTTCATTATATTTGCAGTCTCTAAACAATTGTATATAAGGGACTTGACTAGACATACTAAACTTTTACAGTCAAATCTTATGGGAGTATTTAATTCCAAGTTCATTACTTTATATGGATATATTGAACTACTATAAACCTTACAGCTGCATACCAATGAAATACCACAAATCCAATTTAACGACTGCAAATATAACGAACAGGCATAATGGAATCCTTTGTGAAAGAATAAATAATATAAAAGCTTTACAGTCACCGTCCATTACAAATAAAACACCAGTAAGTCTAAAGCAGTGTTGACAAAACAAACAAAAGCACAGACAATACATGAATATCACTACCAAACTAGAAAGGAATCAGAGCAACCACTCACGGTATTCAAGGCCAAGAACCACGTCTCTAAACCTTCTTTTGGTGGTTTCTTCATCCAGAGGTTCAGAAGTCGGAACTTCCAATATTTCACTAGAAAACAAACGTCTTTTGTTCATACATAATGGCCACTGGTGGTATATATTTAAGTGTGATGTACGAGGACTGAACATTACAGATTCTGGGTATGTTAATACAAGCAATCATTGAACACAATCAATAATCGCGATACTACTCAGCGATGATTCTTATAAATGCATATCTTGGTTATTGTACCATAGACGCATTATTTTATCAGGGAAACTTTGCATAAAAAATTTATGTATCGTAAATATAGTGATTATGCAGTCATAAACGCATTGTCATGCCCAACACACTTAACAACACTTGTTATTGTGATAATGATCGCAATTACCATATTCCTATACCTATCAATGTTTTATTGGGGCGAATATGTTACACTCCAGTCTAATAAACATTTCATTTCTGACGCAAATACATTATTCCTTTAGTAGGTATAAAAACTGGCATTGCAAGCCTTTGTTAAAGACAAACCATAGTATTATTGTATCCAGGAAAGGCATTGCAATCAGTAAAATATGTTTAGTTTATATAAAGTAAAGTAACAACATTTTGTAACTGCGTTTTAATGGTTAATTACTTTTTACTAACTAAAACTGCTGTTCGTTTTACTACTTTATAACTCAGTCATAAAATATGCAAACAATATCACAAAAAAACACAATTTAAAAAATCAATAGGCATACGCATACCGGCTAAATAAATATTTAAACAAGAAAATGATTTGGCAAAATGTCCTGGCACCACCGGAAGTTAACGCGAATTAAACAATAATTTTTTTTGAATCAATATTTATATTGTGCAACAGTAAATAAGTTTATATCTACCAACCAATATTTGTCATACACTATAAAGGCTATGAATACGACATTTAAAAACATACCACATTCTATTTAATAAGTGTTTGCTTAAAGTAGCCCGCTGGTCTTAATCATGCATCTCTAGCAGAATTAAAATATCTTTATGTTAAGTACATATGCCAGGTAAAAATAATTTTTCTTAACAAATTTCATACCACTTGACAAGGTGAACACTAAATTCCTTAATTAAAAAAGCATTTAATAAGTAAGTTTCGAGTATGTCCAAATATATTACTTCTCATAGAAAATAAAACTGAGAAAACAAATAGATTCGTCAGACCACATACACACATTTGGATATTTAGGGCAAAAGATGATTGGGTAAACTACAATTCTACAAACATATACTCTTACCCGTTATTAAGCAGTTCGAACACCATGTATAAATTGTCTTCCTCTGGGTCATCTAAAACCTGAACAGATTTGTGGGAAAGAATATTTAAAAATAATTTAAAGCTACAAGACAAATCAAAATTTTCGTTTGAAACTATTTTAAAAATTCTACTAACTTTCTTAATGAGATTGTTGTAAAGTAAAAAAAAAAACGTGAACTATTTTTATAGCTTCAGTAATCAGACGATGGGCACAAGGTAGATAGACAAATGTTTGTGTTATAATAATCCAGACCTACCACCCAGAACTAAATATAAAATTTTCATTTTGCTACTCACATTGAAAACTGTACAACTACGCTAATTACTTGTATTTTCATTATAGATTCCAAATATTAATCTTCTGCTAATGGTAACTTGTAATTATTATGTGTTCTACTAAACATATTGATTATGATTAGCAATTCTCTATTTGTATGTGGAAGGTAGTTTGTTTCTTCAAACTTTTGTTGCCAAATCGTTGATAAAATATATTTCAATCAAAGAAAAAAAATATTAAGGGTACTGGGTATCAAATGATATGTAAAACTTAATACAATCAAAATACAATCATAATACACTACAATCATCTTGTCCGTTAAAAGCATACCTCAATAAGTTTGACGACATTTGGGTGGTTGAATTTTTTAAGCAAAGCTATTTCTTGATACACTCTATCGAGTGGTGTAACCCTTTTCTTTCCTCCTTTAGGTGGTCTTCCTGATATGATAAAAGTGGAATAAAGGTGTAGTCTTTAATATGCTATATCAATATATAGCTGGCTATTTAATGGATTGCTATTGTTTTAAGAGAAAATTTACAGATATATGATGATTGTAACACACAATAAAGGCTGAATTAAGTTTTGTTTCCTATTTCCAAGAGTCTATGGCAGGTGTCGTGCAATATTATGCATGGCGGTGTATTCAATATGCGCGACACTTGGTCTTGAGTTGTGGTTGGTGACTCTTACATGGGAATCACAGCCATGATTGCGTTGGAAACACCTTATTACTTGCTTACTTACAACAGCTGTTTCATTAACATAAAATTGATGCTGTATTACAAAATCTAAATATATTCCTCATATAATTTATTTCGATTTGTCTTTTACCAGTGGTTTTTCACAAAGGAGTGAAAATTAATGAAAATGATTCTGTTTTATAATAACAATACTGGTATTTTATTACAATGCAATGGACTTACTAGCAAAGCCAGCTTGTTTGATCAACTTCTTTTTGGAAAGAATTTTCATTGCCTATGTAGATAGAGTAACAAATGTGATATATACATAAATAAATAAAGGAGCAAAGTATAACATCATCGTGGTATAAAATTTATAAAAGTTCTGTATCATTAAATAGCATGTTATTAATCATGATTGTAATATGTCATTACCGGTACTTTCTAAACAAACCTGTCATCTTAGTGTTTAGGTTTTCAAATGTTTGTGGACTTTACTTTCTCACAAATTATAAATAAACACTAATGCCGTACAATTAACACCAGTAAAACCCACCAGTATGGTCCTGGTGAAGCACACTGTTTGTTACATTTTAAATCTATGGATGAGAACTTACGTATAGGTTTTGGTCATCTTCATTATAAACTAGCTTTACCATTCCATATGCTCCTCTGCCCAGATCATTCTTCAAGAGGTATTGATTTAACTTCATGTTTTCCTATAAGTATGAAAAATAATGACATTTTTTTTCTCGATAACAAATCACCACATATTATATGGACGGTTTTAACCAAGCTTAAACTGTCAAATATATTTTCTGCATTTCTTATTATATATTAAAAAATGGTTAAATACCAAGTTCACTTAGTAGTTGTTAGAAATATTGCTATCAATCTTAGTTGGAAATATTTTACAGTTAACATATCAGACCGTAACTGTACCATACACCAAAGGCATATCATGGTACACCACTTAAAATTCAACACTACAAAGAAACACATAGTCATTAAACGAATTATACCAGCCTAAAAGCTCTACAATATCCTATGCTAATCTACTTACTATCGATTTATTACTTGTAGTGCTCATTCTCTCTCAACTAAAAGTGTCTAGTTTTCGATTATCACACAGTAGAATGTCAGCAAAGCTGACTGTTTTTGTATATGTGTGGTTATTCTTTCGCCACCTACACCTACAACTATATACCACCCTAGCTAAGCAAACATCTGGATAGTGATTAGTGGCCAGTAGTATGCAGGACTGTTTACCATGAATACACAGACACAGTTGTTATAAATAATGCATGGAACTGCTAATGGAATCCCATTTATATTAGTCCGCACACTCGCTAAGTCAAATCCAGACTCTCTGATACGAGTCTTTGTCAAATGCGTCTGGCAAAACTTGCTTCTTTACTCAACGAAAAAATAAAGCGAATATACAGTACCTTCTGAATTAAGACATTCAGGAAAATAAATAAAGTATTATTTTCATACCGATAGGTGAAAAAAATACTTGGGATAATGATTTGAACTAAAAATAAAGCGCTAACAAAAACAGTTAATATTGAACTTACATTACAGAGCTCATTTCATGTCATTTAAAGAAATTTAAAAACAAAGAAAACATTTTAAAATAAAATAGTCATTTTAACTACAAACTTTATATTACTCCCTCTTTAACTGATCGGTTTTGAACTTAGAACAGTTTAATTTATTGCTATATAAATCACACCATAGCACTCCCGACTCATCAAAGCAAATGTCAACTCAAGCGCATCGCTATTCCCACACGTATACCAATATAAACTCCCTTTACATCAGATTATTAGGTTCATTAGTTTATTACTTCCTACTTGTCCCACAGAGATTAAATTCGAAGCAAAGGGGATTATACAAAACTTAAAAACTTAATACCAAGAAATTTGCATAAAATTTGGAATTGGGAATAAGACGTTATTGTACCAGTACTTTAATTAGCAAAAGCAATCAGACATATACGTCAATCTAGACTGAAATCGGTACGGTTCGGTATTGAAATTATTCAATTAAAATGGTTATTTTAATACTTCAACATTTTTTAAAAGCTTTGTATAAGTTACAGTTCAGTACCTGTGTGATTTTATTTGAAGTAACAGTTTGATGTTGTCTGCTTGGTTTGCTGTCATTTTGTGCCAATTTGGTTGTTTTACGATGTGTTGGGCTTGAAGTACCGCTGTCCAATTCGTGGGGCTGGGCATGGCAAAAATAAGTAACGACGTTTTGACAAAATAAACCTTTGTGTTCATTGCACTACATAAATAAATTAACACTCCATAATAACATTGTATTGCCTAAAGGCTTTTAAAATATTTTCTGTGTAAGCTTTGGACGGTTAGATACATACATTTTCCACCAACACTAATCTGGACATGGTACAAATTATGTTGGTTGAAAAATTTCCTAATTACCACTCTTGATATTATTTTACTGGTATCACATTTATGAGTATCTATGATACCGTTTTTCCGGTACCGGTACATATTAGTAAATCCCAAGTTACTGCGGTCTGGTATTTTTTTAACTCATAAAAAACCACTGAGTTTAACTTTACAATGAAAAGTGTTTACCACGAGTTGTTTTGGGCTAATGAATAATAAAAGTTTAGTTTTAAGTGACCTTACACACAAGTGTTTGCATTTTTTCTCTTCAAAATCGTTCATACTTCTTATATTGGACTGTTTTGTAAGTAAAGGAAACAAAACAACACAATCCACCCACCACTTTTAATTCCGCATCATTTTCACTATGCTCTTCATTCACGTTCACTGTTAAAGCAATGCCAGAATCACTCCTTGAATTTAATTTCACCTTGCCCACTTTCTCAATCACGGTATTCATTATCAATTCGTCCTCCACATTATGGGACATACTCCCACCTGCCGTGTGCACAACATACATTAGCTTCAAAGAAATTTAAAAATAGGAACAAGCCTATGTGGTGTATGTTAAATGGAACACAAACATAGGTCTTTTAATTTCTTTGTTTATAAAAAAAAATAACTCTTATCTTTAAATCTGTAAAACAGTTAACATTGTATTTAAATACTTTTAGATTGGAATAATTAAAAATAAACGTTTAAATCACCTGTTTAAGGTTTTTTAAATTACTTGATTTGTCATGTCAATCTTAAAGCAAGAACTTTCTATTCTTTTATGAATATCAAAACTTGTTGTTAAACTTAATATAAAAGAGTTCCTGATATAAACAACTGAGTACCAAGCTCATAAATGTTTCAAACCAACAACTTAAAACACAAATTTACTGCTTACGGCACACTCCGTTTAATTGGTATTTAATTTCTAATCGGAAGAGGGCGCTTGTGATGTGTCACCGAATGGTTCCCGTCGCTTGATGGAACTTGCCATCGGATGACACCTCAATAGCACGGCGTACCAAACGAAGAGAATAAATAACGTACGTTTTTTTGCAATATGAACAATTAAACCAAAATATCATTGTTCTATAAACAATTAAACCAAAATTTTTGAACGATCCGAGATCTTTCAAAAAGATTCAGGTGCGATGTTGAGTACTAAAACAGCTTATGTTTAGCTAATTGTTTTTTCATCGTTTTTGTTTTTTCATCGTTTTGGGGGGAGAATAGTTTAAAATGTGTGGTACATATGGCATGTTGTTATAAGCTGTGTGTAGTCGGTCGCGCTAACTGCTCTGGCCGATAAAACTGTTTTTTTTGTAACTTTAACGCGAAACATGACACGGCAGATACACATTTTGCTCGACCGTGTTGTTGAATATAAAAGCAACAAAGAAAGACAGTGGCGAGTCGAACGTGGGTATAATGCCGCTGCTCTGCACGTGTTACTCATTTTTATTAGTTCATTTTATTGGTTTATTTTGCTTTTGTCCATTTAAAAACAATAATTAAAAGGACATTTTGCACATTCTTCGTGTGCGAATTTCCCACAATAATAATATTAATTGCAGCATAGCAGTTGCACAAGAGAACAGCACACTGATCGTCACCACAAGCGTCATAAAACGTGGACGTTTTATTGCATTCGCGCCCGTTGTCAGTTTTAGTATAAATTGCCGTGTTTTGTTTTTACACACCAGTCCACTTCACTAATAGTTCTTTTCGAAACTGACTAAAATTGCCTCGTTCAACCTTGAACTTATTCCTACCGTTGGCACCAAAGCTCTTTGTCGTAAAATGGCAAAATTCATGCCTGTTCGTGTTTCCTTACCAAAACGTTAAGCGAGTAACGAAAGATACGACTTTTACCCTTAACAATTATATCTATTCTTGATCTTGAGCCGAAATGATAAGGAGCCGATAGACATGTGCCTAACGCCCTACTATATAGCAAAGGCAAGCCAAAAATGAAGGGAAAGTTAAAACAATTAGTTAAGAGAAAATTAAATCGAGTGTAGCAAAAAAGAGAGTGCAGTAAAGATAACCAATACAGAAGAAGGATTTGGTCGAAAGTGTAAAAATAGTTGGGAAAAAGGGAAATTTTTTTTTAAAAAGAAAGTAGTTTTAGTTGCAACACGGCGTGCTTACGAAACGACGAACAACAATCGAAACAAGACCACTTAAATAAATTATATTTGCATTGCGAAATTCATTAATAATATTAAAAATCGTTATAATGAGTGGTGGTCGCATTATTATATCAAGCTTTAAACGTTAAATATTTATGCATAAGTAAAAACAAACAGAAGAACACTGGCGTCTTTATCTCACACAGCATGGTTTTCGTTTATTGCGAAAACCGTATTAGTTTTGCGGCTCCTAATGATTTTAATTTTGTAGAATCTCGGTTAAAATGACTCCTTAAGTGCAATAGGTTGCCGACCCCTAATTTATATAAATGGGCTTTGCAGCAAAAATTCAATTAAAATATAAAACATTCAAACGGGAAAGTTTTCCGTTGCTAGGGCCGTCAGACGTTTTTTTTACGTGAGGCCGCTATGCCAAGACGCTCACAAGTCACAATTTGTCGAGAACATAATGCTTCTATTTTCAACTGACATATTTTTCACCATCTAAATAAATATTCATCTTTAAAATAGTAGTTAGATTGGAGATATATAAACAAGATCTCTTGTTTATATATCTCCGGTTAGATTGCGCTGTTCTAACCCATTGGGAAAGACGCTAAATTTATGGTGAAACAAGAGTCCAGTGTCCATATATCCACTGAACCACATTTAAAAGTTTATTCAGATGTATAATTTATTTCCAATATTAAAATTTATTTTTGTACCAGGTAATTGCATTATTTGTACTAATGTTTAAATTATGGACTTAATCAAGAAATATCAAAGTAATTCTTCAAATTGTGCCATGTGGACACCTGATGAAAGAAGTGACAGGAATATCATAAAGTTCATGATAAGTATAAATGAAAAGTACAACCAAACTCTTAATAATTATCACCAATTATGGAAATGGTCAACTGAAAATTACCCTGAATTTTGGAAGGAGGTTTGGAACTTTATGGAGATTGTATATTCAAAGCCGTATGATTGTGTTGTAAATAAAGAAAAAAGCATTACAGACAACCCTGAATGGTTCAGTGGTGCACGACTAAATTATGCAGAAAATATTCTGCGATATAAAGATGACAAACCTGCTATAATTGCTACCGGGGAAGGGAGAATTATTAAAATGTTAACTTACAGGGAGTTGCACAGCACAGTTGGTTTATATGCATCATCATTGATCAAACTCGGTATCAAAACTGGAGATAGAGTTGTCGGGTATATTCCAAACTGCACCGAAGCAATTACCATTATGCTGGCTGTGGCAAGCATCGGTGCAATATGGAGTAGTACATCACCAGATTTTGGAGTAACAGGTGTCTTGGATCGCTTTAAACAGATTAAACCGAAAGTGATATTCTCGGTTGAGGCGGTCCGCTATAATAATAAAATCCACTCTCATTTGGAAAAGCTGAAAGAGGTTGTAGATGGATTGTCAGATCTTGAAGCTGTTGTACTCATTCCATTTCTACATGAAGCAAATGCTATTGATGTAAGGCCCATTCCCAACTGCATGTTACTAACTAATTTCTTAAATCTTGGTTCAAGTTCTGATGATCTAAAGTTTAATCAGTTACCTTTCAACCATCCGTTATTTATAATGTACTCCTCTGGCACCACCGGTCCCCCAAAATGCATGGTACATTCGGCTGGAGGTACATTGATCCAGCACATGAAGGAACATATACTGCATGGGAATATGAACCGCCATGACAAGTTATTATACTATACTACCACTGGATGGATGATGTGGAACTGGCTGGTTGGTGGTTTAACTTCCGGTGGAACGATTGTGTTGTATGACGGCTCACCCTTTCAACCTAAACCAAGTATAATGTTTGACTTAATTGAAAATATCGGCATCACAATTCTAGGCACCAGTGCAAAATGCTTAGATGTAATGGAGAAATACAACTTGGAGCCTGTAAAAACCCATAATTTAAAGTCCTTACACACCATTTTGTCAACTGGCTCACCATTGGCAGGACACCAGTATGATTTTGTTTATAACAAAATCAAGCATGAAGTATTATTGGGTTCAATAACTGGTGGAACTGATATAATTTCGTGTTTTATCGGACAAAATTGGACAGTGCCAGTATATCGCGGAGAGCTACAATCTGCAAACCTAGGGATGGCAGTTGCATGTTATACAGAAGATAAAAATGGGTTTGGAACCCAGGTGTATGACAGCCCAGGTGAACTTGTATGCACTGTCCCATTCCCATGCATGCCAACCTGCTTTTGGAATGATGACAGTGGAGATCTATACAGGGGCGCTTATTTTTCTAAATTTCCTGGTGTTTGGTCCCATGGAGATTTCTGCCTTCAAAATTCAAAAACCAAAGGTTTTGTGATGTTGGGCAGAAGTGACGCTACTCTGAACCCAAACGGAGTACGGTTTGGAACATCTGAGTTGTACTCAGTGATTGAGTCTCAATTCAAAGATGAAATATGTGATTCAATTGCTGCAACATATCGCCAAACCACACATGATAGTACTTTCCTTCCAGAAAAAGTTATTTTGTTTTTAAAAATGGCTGACGGTGTGCCACTGGACCAGAAACTAGAAAACAGGATTCGTCAACAAATCCGTGTGCAGTTAACTCCACGACATGTGCCATCAGTTTTAATTAAAATTGAAGATATTCCATACACAATCAGTGGAAAGAAAGTAGAGATGGCAGTTACAAAAGTCTTGGCAGGAATTGATATTAAACATACAGGAGCCTTTAGAAACCCGGAAGCATTAGATTTATATAAAAATATCGATATACCGAATTGATCTTAGTAAACTTTTAACATTGTGTTCTGCATAAACCCAAAGGCTGAAACACATGCTTTTCTATTTGTGATATATACTCAACATGTGATTTTACTTTTTATGTAAGTGGCTTTTGTTAAGAAATTTGTACACTGTTCTGGTATGTATTGTTTATTTTGCAAAAATATGTTGCTGAAGTAAAACACTGTTAGTTCTTTCTTTTAATAAAGTGTTTAATCTTATTTATCGCACCGCAAAGTTCAAATATGATAATTAGCTTGACAGCTATGTATATAACCCACATTTTGATTTATCTGATGTGTCTGTTTCAGTGGAAAAGTAAAGTAAAATCAATGTTATGCAACTGATTTTTAACACAATACACAATGAAGCATCATCCGACAGTAAAATAATTTTAAGATACATTGCAAATTGGAATGAAATATTAGTGTATTATTGTAATACACAATTGGCTTGACAAAATTTATTTATTACCAGGGGTAGGATTATTATAAACTGATTTTATTAAATAATATCATGGCCAATAAAAAAATGCTCACATAAACATGGAAAGGAAATAATTTTACAACGAAGTAATTATCATCAACTCTTGGGAACAATTTCACGGTTAGTGGGCTTTCCCCCTGCCTTTAAATGTAGTGTTTGGGAATTGTAAAGGTAATTGCAGGATTATATTGTCACGTTTCACACCTCCTGCAGAAGTTGGCCTCACACAGCCACCTAATGCTCGCACATGTGTAGACAGCTTCTTCTGTGAAATTGAAAATGCTTCTTTTATCATTGTGCCATCAGTTGTAAACGAATCAATATGCCAAGCTAGGACAATAGCAACAGCCAGAACCTTGTCTTTCATACGAAGTGGCATTTTTCTGTCTCTAAATGCTCCATTTAAAAAGAATTCTGATAAAATCCAAGACCTGACGGGTTCAATTATTTCTGATAATATGTCCTTTTTCCGATATTCGGTTGATTTAATTTTATAAAGCCTAATCAAATAGACCATCAATTGGAGACAGCATGAGTATTCTGTGTAAACTTGAGGGTTCTGCACTACTCCGAGGGTAGGTCTTCTTGCATGTTCGATAATGTATTTTGTTCCCAATTCCTTTCCATCTGCTTTCCAACTATTTAAAGTCTCTGAACTGGTGTGTATAAATTTTGCTGCTTCTTCTATTAGCGATCGACTTACATTATCTGGAAAAAAGTTGACCAAAGGATAAACATCTTCAACTGTTTCAGCTGTTTTATTGCAGGGAATAATGGTTGAATCAAGTTCAGATTCATCATCTGTTACAAGTGCTGATAAATTAGGATCTTGTAATAGCTGTTCCACAGAGTTCTGAACAGCATCTGTGCTATCAGCAACTTGGTTACGTAACCTTGAAACCATAGCACGTTTGCGCTTATGACTGCCAAAAACTTCTGTAAGATCATCCTGTTTTTCAGTAAAGCTTCTTTCGTCTTGCGCAAGTTGTTTTTCAGTTTTTTCCCTTTCCTCTTCACTAAAAATATCCTCGGTCTCTTTAAATGGCTTTAATTTGTAGCAATCAGTTTCGAAAACCTGTCCAATTCCTCTCTTTTTATCCACCTCCATAATAACGTAGCGGGACGCATTTGGGTTTTGCTCGCGGTCTTCAAAATTATTTCCGACATATTTTAGATGTGGACCTTGCACAACAAGCAATTTGCGTTGACGGAATTTAGGATTATCTTGTCGATTATCATTGTGGACAGAACATTCAAAGGTTGAATCAGTTTTCGGTATACCGTTGCTAAACTCCACTAAAGTTCTTCTGTCAGCATTTGCATCGTATTTTAGCTTAATTGACATCCTTTCAGATAGTATTTAAGTAAAGATGCTCTGTCCCGTGGATGACGTAAGAACTCAATTGGGGATTACCCAATGCGCACTAATCCATGCTTTCTCACAAACATCTTATATAGGCTATATTGTCCTTTTTCCGGTGTGTTGGTGTAGGAAGGTTACAAATCACCTTACGAGTTGACACTAAATTTAAGTTACGATACCCAAAAATAAAACCAAATTTTTATAACAAAAAAGTTCTTATATTAATCGGTGATTCTGGATCGCGTTGAGTTTTGCAGCAATGAAAAAATGCACAGGGTTCCCAACAAAAAGCCTAAGCAGTTAAGTAATAAAAACCGAAATTTACACGATTACGCTTAGCAAAAAAAGACTACAGAAAATATATGACAATGTACAACATTTTAAACTTATATCTTGTTGCACTGTAGCCTACTACATTTCAGCAGGTGCCGACAGATATTAAGAATGCTGGCATTCAAGTACAATATGTTAGCATAGTCGATAAAAACACCGACTTGCCACTCGGTAGTGTTAAGGCCAATGCCCACTGCACCGTTACGACTGTCGTACGACAACTGCGATGCGATTGCGACACCTCGCTGCGACACCCAATGCCCATTGGCGTCTGCGATCTACTGCGACGCGATCCAATGCGTCCGTGCGACGCAGTTTGGTTGGCGCTGCGACGCTACGACAAAGTAGAAAGCTGTTCTACTTTGTCGCAGTGTCGTATTGGAATATGAGAATTATTGTGTTGTTTTAGGTTACCAAACTATCACAATTATTTAATTCCAACTAGAAAATAGTCATTATATTGTTTTTTTTAAAGGAAAATATTAGGCTAGCGGCACTAGTTTATTAAAAATGAGTATTCATCGGCGTAAATATGCCAAGTCAGTATTGTTAGAGCAGCAGATGCTTCTTGGTCTCCTTGCTTTGTCCGAAATAGACAATGAAAGGTATGTCTTTACACTAGTGTGTTTCAGTTCAGAACAACAGACTATGGCGGTTTATTTTACAGGCGATTTTGGGTCAATGATATATACAAGACCAGAGATACTATTTCTGAATTTGTTTTGTTTGATGAATTAATGGAAAGTAGCGATGATGAGGAGTTTCGCAGATATACCCGAATGGATCATCATCAATTTAAGTTTCTTTTAGCTCTTATAGCACCTAGAATAGAAAAGCTAGACACCAATTTCAGGCAAGCCATCACAACAAAACAGCGTCTTATAATAACATTAAGGTACAGTTATGTAAGCAAATATTACTGTGCATAAATAACAGCTTTTAAATGCCTTGATTCATTTGCCCACAATATCAGTTAATTTCCGGTAGCGGTACAGTAATTATAAAGAATGATTTTTACAGATTTTTAGCAACAGGAGCAAGTCAACGACAGTTGTCGTATTCATTCCGTGTTGGTCACACTACTGTTGGTAAAATAATCAGAGAGACATGTGAGGCTATAAGTGTATGTTTAACCCCTATTGTCATGAAACCACCATCAGCTCATGAGTGGATAGCCATTGCCAAACAATTTGAGCAATTCTGGAACATCCCAAACTGCATTGGAGCCATTGACGGCAAACATATTAGAATAAAAGCTCCGTCAAACAGTGGATCCGAATTTTTCAATTACAAGGGTTATTTTTCTATTATTCTACTAGCGATCTGTGATGCCAATTACAAGTTTATTCTGGTTGATATTGGGGACTCTGGAAGGCATAGTGACGGCGGTGTATTTATTAATTCAAACATGGGAAAGCTTTTTGAAAAACATGAACTAAATATTCCAGCTGCAGACTTGCTTCCACATTCTGATATTACAATGCCATTTTATTTTGTGGGTGATGATGCATTCCCATTAAAGTTTGGTCTAATGAAACCCTATCCAGGAAAAATGTTGCCTGAAACCAAACGCATATTTAATTACAGACTAAGTAGAGGCCGTCGTGTGGTCGAAAATGCTTTTGGCATATTGGCTGTTCGTTGGCAAATTTTTTATAGAATGCTTAATTGTGAGCCCAAAATGGTGGATGTCCTCGTTCAAAGTTGTGTTGCTTTGCACAACTACTTGCAAACTCCATCTCAACGCTGTGGAGACTGTTTTGATACTAATGGTATAATTGTAGATGGAGCATGGAGGCAGTCGATCCCGGATGATGTAAATATTAGATCAATTCCGAGTATGGGGTCTAATAATTATACCAGAAGAGCCAGTTATATTATAGATATGCTTTGCACCTACTTTAACACCATTGGAGCTGTTCAATGGCAGTGGGATCATTAATTATCTAGGCTATTGTATATTAATTTGCTCCTTATGTACTATACTGGGTACTGTATTGTAACATAAATTTTTTAGATTGTGTATAGAAAATATCGAATTAATTTAAAATGGAAACCCAACAAAATTTAAATTTTAACAAAAGTCTTATTGATCTCATATCTGAGAGGCCTCTGCTTTATAATCAGTGTCACCCTGACAAAAAGAACTCAACAAAGGTTGAAAGAGCATGGAGAGAGATTGCTGGTCTTCTAAGTAATTCCGGTAAGTGGTCATTATTAGGCTATATTAAATATCAACAATAATATGTATACAAGCAATTTTTTTAATTCTTCTTTTTAGTGGTTTGCTGTTTTAATTTCAGTTGTGTAACACATCATTGTATCAAATAGTGTGTGGCTTAATAATTTCAGCTTAGCAACCTCTAATTTTATTAACCTTTGTTGATATGTTTTAGTTGAGTTTTGCCAAATGAGATGGCGCAACTTACGAAGCCAATATGGGAAGAAACATAGAAAGCAAACTTCGGCTCCTAGTGGGTCAGGGATTCAGGAACCAGAACAATGGCCTTACTTTAGTCAGATGTCATTTTTGGAAGGGTATGTTCGCCATCGAAGGTATGTTAGATTTTTTACACATATACCAGTAGTTGTACTACCGGTACATATTATATTGTTTCAACTCATAAAAATCTTTCTTAATTTATTGGATATTTATTGTTTCAAAATTCAAAGCATAATGTATGGATTTGTACATTAGTCTGAGCAAAAAAACACAAAGTAAATAGAATGCTTCTTATTATTTTTAGACATTACCGGTACTTTATAAGGTAGGCCTATATTACAAAACATCTCAAAAGAAGGATAATGTTGCTTACCGGTAATGTTTTCTACTAAGAATAACAGCATTTACTGCATAATATTTTGTCAGCTTACTATAGATGATGTATATTACTGAGATATTACTGTGTACTTGCATAATTTATATATATATATATATATAATGCATTACTGGTAGTAAAACTCTTATTTTGCAGAACTGTAGATAATTTGTCAGATACCAGTAGTTTGAATTTGAATGAATCATCAATTGAAAATGAAGGCAAGTTTCAGTTGTATCAGAATTAAGTTTCAGTTGAGTCCGTCAGAGTTAGAAAACAGTTTGCATTCAGAAATTGTTTACTAATTGTTTATATACCAGTATATTACCTATGCTATATTTATGCAATGGGGCTATTTAATTAATATAATTTTTTTATAGATCCAGAGTATGAAGAACAAAGCTCTTCTGTACCCGAGTCGTCTGAGCTAATAAAAATAACTCCGAACAAAAGAAAACGCCCCAATTCTAAAGAGAGTTTTCAGGCATGTTATATGTTATTATTGGTATAATGGTAGCCTTATTAGTAGTGCACAGTGACCTAATGAGTAAAATGTAAACTTTATATTTGGAAGGAACCTGTCTGGTTGCTATATATATATAACATTTTAGTATTAGTAGCATACTATATATCGTTTAAAACTAAAGATACTTTAATAGCTTGGAAACACTAACCTGACTGGGCATAAAGTTTTATTTTTGACTAGTGCAATTTTTAACAGAAGTACAGGCTACTTCTATATAACTGTAATGAATTGAGATTTTTATTTTAGAAGGAACTGTTGAAATGTTTTAAAGAAAATCAAGAAAAGGTAGCTTTACTAGCTGAACCTATCGCAGAAGATCGGTTTGATCGGTTCGGTGCATTTATTGCAGCAGAACTAAGGGAAAAAGAGCCACATCAAGTTAAGCTGTATATGGAACAACTGACGAAAATTATTTTTACGGATGTTTCGCATTTTTCCACTGTCGAAGTCGTTTCAAACATAACTTTTTAATAAACCTGTGCTTCGAGTTTATTTGATTTATTACAAAAAAATGATATTAATTGGTTTAGACCACAATAGTTATTACAGTCTATATATACTCTATATAGTGTTCCAATTTAAAAGCTGTTGCGATGTGTTAATTATTTGATATTACTTTGGATCAAGGCAACTTATGTTAAGTGTGTAAAACAGAAACAATAGTGCAAAGGCGGACGAGTATGGATTGAACTGATCACCACAACCTTTTTTGCCCATTGCTATTTGGACTGGTTGTCTAAAAGTAAAATAAAATAGTAGTAATGTTTTTTTTAAGTAGTGGAATGAAGTAGTTACTTATTTTGCAATCAAATGAACGGGTTAATAGCTTTAAAAAAATGTGTTGAACCATTTTTATAATCGCGGATGATTTATGCGGTGGGTATATACGGTCGCAGCGTCGCGTCGTTTGATCGCTGTCGCATCGCTTACATCATGGGGATTCCCCAGTCGTTGTCGCGTCGCGCTGCAGTGGGCATCAGCCTTTAGTGGGGAAAAAACACGTCGCCCGAACTCGGTAAATTTGAAACTGATTAGTCCGGTGGAATAGCTTGGTGGGTAAATATTATGCCTTTTAGCCGAAAGGTTGCAGTTTTTAAACTGATTTTCGGTTGTCTCTTGCGCAATGCACTTAGTGAACATTACTTGAACCCAGTACATCCGATCAATGGGTTCTAATATTAAAGGAACGTTTTATTCATACAACATCGCGATGGTTCTAATTTGTCCGGCCGGTTAGCCTGGCGGTTTGGTGCGTCGTTTCTTTTGATTTCCCATCCACGAGGATAAACAAGCATATCGTATGACTTATTAGGTTGAAGTAATTTATCAAGTGTTAAAAGATTCGATTTGAATCGCAAAGATTCGAAATTCTACATTGTGCATCCCTGCCCATACGATAACAAGGTATGTTTTGCCAAATACACACTTATTGATCAACAATCTTTTGTGTTTGGTCCATTTACAATAGTTTTCTGTGTTTCGCAACAGGGCGTTGCTATTTGTAGTATAGATAGCTGGTTACAGTTATATCAATAACCCAGAGTCACGGGTGCTACTCGAAGGAACAATATTTTAGATATTTATGGTTTCGAATCAGACTTCTTACTTTGAATCAGACATACTTTGGTGATACAAAAAAAAGTTTGTTCAGTTGTTTTCCGGTTAAGAGTGTGGAATAGATTTCATTGTTTTCATTACTTGTTACAATTACATAGCGACGCTGATAATTTATGCGCCAGTAGTTCAGGAAATCAAAAGAAAGTTATAACGCATAATTCTGCTCCATGGTGCCGTAAACAAAAAGAAGGAAGTAATCGCGGTTACATGATTTAGAAGAAAAATGTCAAAACCAAAGTTCCGAACTGCCGCAGACACTTGTGCGGATTGTAGCGCGCCGGGTAAGTTCTTATTTAATTACAGTTTTTTTTCTGGTTGTGCCAAGGACCCTAACATTTCGATTGTTTTCATGATTTTAAATCATGAGTACATACAATGATTACTAAAGTGTTTGGTGTGCAAACATTCAAATGTAATTAGGTGTAGACCAGGCATGGGCAACCCCTGGCACGCGTGCCCAACTTGGCACGCGAGCTCGTATTTCTGGCACGCTAGAGCAAGGAAATTAGATTCCTTTCTCTTAAAGATGATAACTTAAAAGTTGTTGTATTATTTGAGCTTTGGCCACGTGCATAAAATGTTTATTACCGTAAGTTGTGACGTAACATTTGATTATTTATTACCGTATTATTGTTACTTAACAAGCACCAAAGAGTACAACAATCCGCTTGCAAATTTCCTAACCTGCTGCCACAGACGAATCGGACATGACAGATATATGTGTACGTTTGTGCAGCCAACCAGATGTAGTTAATATCAGTTACCCTTAGCATACTAATTTACTTTTGTTAGCAATTTAAGATACAAAATGTTTAAGGCTAAACATGATGTACCGTGTACCGGTACGGTCAATCGGTATCGGTAAAGGTCATAAATGCATATCTCGGCAAGTAAATAAAGACCGGTAACTTATTTCACATAAGCTCATCGTTACGTTTATCAAATTGCGTTAATGAGAGTAAAAATTCATCGTTGAAGACACTTTTTCACCTGCCTAAGGTTTGCTCTATCAGTAATAGTACAGCGCTTGCTTATTTTGCAGTAAAGATAAAAATTAAAAGTCATTACTGTAAAACAGCGGTTCTTAAACCGGGGTCCGCGGTCTTTTGGGGACCGCGAAACAATTTTCTGGGACCGCTGAGCAGCGTCCAAAAAATTTAAACGACGTTCTGAAAAAAACTGTGTAAAATTAAGTTTTTACGCAACTTCTCTTCCAATCAACTTAACAAACAATTTGTCATGAAAGCTTACAGGCTATAGGCATTTATGACATCACAAGAAGCTATTTGATGTCACATTAGTGCAATTCAAAAGTACAGAACTCCTACTATAGTAGGAAATAGTACAACTCCTATTATAGTGGGAGTAAACATTTAAAAACAGAAATATGTTCTCACGAATTGTTAGTTGGCACGCAGAAGGATTTTTCCATTAATTTTAGCCGATTTTGGCACCCAGGCCGAGAAAGGTTGCCCACCCCTGGTGTAGACAAATCAAATGTAACTTTGCTTTTAAGATTTTTTCTTTCAATCAATTTTCCTACTGTTTACCCCGATAGACTCAAAAAAAGGTTATGACATCTAGGCTTTATACCTTCTGTGATATACCTCTCCAAAGCTGTATTAGATTAGAAAGCTGCTCCACAGTACTTTCCATAGTGGTCTGGTGGCTCGTGAGCTTTTTTATAAAAATATCCTGTTCATTGTTTGGCATCACAAATGTTACAGATGACAACCAATATGTTTTTTTCCGCTCTGTACGCACTTTTAACTTTTAGCACAAACAATTTCTCATCACAATTAGTCCCATTTATAAACTAGTACTGTGGTAAACTGAGATTAATTTAAATATTTTTTCCAGACCCAGTATGGGCATCAGTGAACCGTGGAGTTTACATGTGCAATGATTGTGCTGGTGTCCATAGAAACCTAGGCAGACATGTTTCACAGGTGATTATACGACAATTTATACTTATAAAAACTAACTTCCATGGCGTGTAACTGCAATGCGTTACCTCATGATGAAATGTCTGTCAATTTGAAGTTGAAAAAAAAATACAGTTACAGTCATTGTATGTGGAGCCTATACCTGTTATTTTATTACATTTCTTTTAATTTCGTCCCTTAAAAAAATTAAAATCGTTTGTGGTAGAATGTTTTGTCTGGTAAAAACCTGTTAGGAAGTTTAAAAAATATTTCATTTACGTAAACAAAAATCAAAATATTCATTTTAAGGACCTTTTTTTTAATTGTGCGGATGAATTGATGTTTATGCATGAACAATTTTTGGAATTTTTCATACTTTATATATAGACTTAATTTATTTTTTCCTACCGTTTCTGTTTTAGGGAATATTTTTGTGATGTAAAATATAAACTAATGGACAAAGTTATACAGTTATAGACTTTAATGATAAAGACACCTTTAAACTGCAGGTTTTATGGAGAATATGAATAGAAATGCTAGTCACAGTTTAATTAGTGTAGGCATGATTGATTTGGCAGGTTTAATAATTATAATCAGGGCCCGATAAAAATTATGGCCGTACTGGAACCGATATTTTTTGACTAAGAACCGTACCGTGACAAAAATCAACAATAAAAACTAGCCCTGACATATTCCCACGCGTGTAGGATTGTTAATTTAACTTTGCGCGGCTTTAAAGTCGGATACGACACACTAACGGTGACATTAAAATTAATTAAACCGAACCGTGTCTTTTCGATATCGAGTGCGGGGATGCGTGTAATAAACTATAAATAGATTATTTGGCGTCTTTGGACCACCTCGCTTACCACTGAGTAATACCTAAATCCTGAATCCAACGTCAATGTTAGAATAGTGAACACCGTCTATTTGGTTTGGAATGGATTAAAATTCGAAAATGATAGGCCTACAGTTTAAAAAGAACAAAATACAATAATACCAAATGAGGAAATACATGCGATTGCGAGACACGCGCTCCATATATTTATCTAATTAAATTTGCCGAATTGTCAACTCAGCAAATCGGGGTGCTAGGATCAAAGCGACGTAGTCTCTCGGAGATTTGATTGACAGCTGGCTGCTGGCGTAATTGAATTTTAAGTTTCGAGTTTTGTGTTGGAACGTTGTAATTTGATAAAAACTTGATAAAACTGCCGCTGTGCGCTTTGAAACTATTTTCTTTATATTTTAATTTTTTTTTAAATCTAGAAAATGTAGTACCCATATGTAACACGATATTCAGAGCCTGCTAAATCGTGAATTCTCACCGGAATATCCAGTGATAACCTCAACGATTTTGGTTGTTTTATGCAATACTGTATATTTTTAAATAATTTTCCCCGTGAGCATACATTCCGCGTTCTTTTTCAGCTTAATAAATTGATACTTTAGGAATAGTCTACGTTTGCTAATCGGCGTAGAAACATAGGAAACCAAAATAATGTTAAAAGCAATTTCGTTGTATTGACCAGATTTCAAGCCTAATGACGCAATATTTTATGTTATCAAAACGCCATTTTATTGTAGTAGGTGGAATTAGCGTTTTATTTGTCGTTGCTTTTACTAATTAAAGTGTAACTTAGACGTTATAAAAAACTATGCTTCCTTTTTTTGGACCATTGTTTTAATACCATGCTATTCTTCAACATTTTAGATAGCGACTTTGCATCGAAAAAAAAACGATTATTAACGCTAATTAGTAGTAAAATACCAAACGCATTTGATAATACAGTAGATGACGACTTGCCTCTTAATCGTTTTATTGATCAAGAAAAGTGTTGAAATAAATTCGTTTTTGCCGTGGGGGATTTCGAGGACTGTAGGCTACATGTGTTAATCTTAAATTATAATATTTAGCAAATGTCAACAGATTTTGAATAATCCATTGTATTTGTAAGTAGTATATAGGCAAAAATACAATCAAACGAAAAAACGGTAAACTTCAAGAAAGCAATGAATACGGAACTTGCAGTTCGAAAATCCAGAACCTCAGCAAGCGATTACGAAT
>CH003383.1:188329-233141 GCA_000149265.1 Ciona savignyi
ATAGGATATTCATGTCTTAGATTTCCAAAATAATGTGAACTGCTTGCTTGTATTACTAACTAAAATTAGTTTATGTGATAATAAAACCGTTGATATAAGGTAAATAAACACTTTGAAAACAGTTACCGGTACCGTAAAATAAACACTTTGAAAACAGTTAAGTTGTATTTGTTATGCTTTTTGCTGTTATGCCGTTTAAATATATTATAAAAAATATAATACTGACAATAAAGTAATACAGTACCGGTAGTTTAGGAGTAGCTTTTATCACACCGTGTGAAATAGCAATATTGGAATTCTGAGTTATGTGCAATATACATGAAGTGCAGCAAAATGTCTGAAATAAAACCACTGTCACTGTAGTGTAAGATAGTATTCAGATTCTTAGAGTATGTCGTATATCAATTGTATTTTCCTACTTTCATGAACATGGATTTTCATATTAAATCCTTTAAACACAACGACAACTGTTTAGGTCAAGCATCTTCACCGAAATGTCTGGCACCAGAACCAGCATAACATGGTTCACCAACTTGCTATGGTTGGATCTAACTCAATATGGGAACATTCTCTTCTCGATCCAGCACAGATGAGAAGTGGGAAGAGAAAGCCTATCCCATCAGATCCTGTGCAGTGAGTTCTAAATAATATGTAGTGTTGTAGTGCAATGATATGGTGACAAATACAATTTGTTGTAAGGAGCAAGGTCACGATGTGAAAATAAACTTTAAATTATTTAAGTGTTAAAATGATATGGAAATTTATGTAGTCTTAATACTGCATGCAAAGTATAACATGTGTGAAAATTAAAATCAATAAACGTTTTGCGTCTGTACTGTCACTTTTAAGTACTTTCCACTAAAGAAAATTATAAATTATCCAATGAATCTTAATGAATTTCTTGTAGTCTGTGTATTTTACTACTGGTAGTTTTGCACCCTTAACTATTTCAATTCATTTAAAACAAACAACTACCACCTCAGTCCTACAAAGAACGATTTCATCCGAGCGAAATACGAGCAGCTGGCGTACGTGCATCGCCCCCCACGCCGAGACGATGATGATTTGGGGAAACAGCTGCACTCTAGTGTCCGAACCGCCAACTTGGATACAAGTCTGCGACTGTTATCACTCGGTGCACAAGCCAACTACTTCCATATGGTCAGTAAAACATCATCACTGTGTGTTGTAGTATACTGTTCTGTCTTAATAAGTAGCTAGTGTTGTAATGGGCAAATCTTCTTATTGGTTATGCCATTGCCAAACCTGTTCTATTTATTGCATTAATCATATTAATATTCTACAAATATCTTAATTCATAAGAAAACCGTTGTCTTAGCTGTTTTAGGTCATGTGTTTCATTACAGATTAATATTTTATATTTTAACCACATATTCAGTTGTTTATTGTTAGTTTTAATCCTTTTATGGCCTTATGTGTCAGGATGCCTTTATATGAATCATTTTATATTCTAGAATTAATAAAGGATCATTTAATGTGAATCTTAAAGGGGAACTGAAGTCAATTTTAAGAATATCTTAATAAATGGAAAAAAATACGCTGATTTCAAAAATCAAATCAGTTTCTTTCAATATTTTTTTGTTAAAGAGTTGTGAGCAAATATGCATTTCATTTTATGTTAGGGGATTTCCCGTATTACGTCACTGACGTTGTTGAGATTTGGTGCCTATATGCATTGTATACAATCATGTGCCGGTTTAGAGGTGAATTAGTAACATAAGCGCCTGCAGGAGCGTTGTATTTTTGTTTTTTTATGGAGACTTAGCATAACACTTGTCATATAGCCTAACTGAACCAATGTACATAGCATAACACTTGTCATATAGCCTAACTAAACCAATGTACATGGTGACAGCTTACCTTAAGCGCTATAGAAATATATTCAATATATAGCCATAATCTGCAACGTAGACTAGCAATGTTATTATCAACCCCTAGGCTACAAACTGAGAGTGTGAGAGATTTGGTATACATATGCATAGAAGTTTTAACAAATTTCTTTTGTTTTCTTCATTTCTAGAGTAAATTTAAGTTAATGTTGTAAAACTAAAATGGATGACAGTTTTCAGCATTCTGGCATGGATGAAAGAAGTTTTATTGTACACAATAAAACAACACAAATTTAGTAATGTGCATTTGAACCAAGGAAAACGTCTGAAAGTATCTTTGAAGATGCAAGCCCCATAGAAGAAAATGTTTATTTAGAAACATTACCTATTGACATGACTTGGTGCCGTTGCAAAAACTGTATTCTTATGGACACACCGCAAGAATGTTTATGCTGCATGAATGCACATGCATTTGTGCACAAAATAACGCCAGACTGGACTTGCATTACTAAAAGCCCTTATTTTTCAATTATCTGATTGGATAAAGAAGTTCTTGAAGTTGCACTTGATGTACTGGGTTGATCACTATGTTTAAAATCATAATCAGAAAAATTAAAAATTGTTGGAACTGTATTTTTCACCAAGTGGTTTGTTTTCATCATCTTGGCTACTCCATTGGAGTCAAATACAATTTTATTATGATAATCCTTGTCACAAATATGTACACTACACACTGCGGTTCTTTTTCCAGGTAGTTTAGAACGCTTGCATTGTTGTATCCATTGCTTTAACCGTTTTTGTCGTTGTGAGGAAATCGATGGAAGAGCACAGGTGGATTGGAATTTCGTGTGCTGTAATATGAATTTGTACATCCCGGAGCAAAACAATATACTCCACTCACTCTTTCTTTCTTCTCAGTGGCTTAACTTTAGGCATTTTACAATATCTAATAAAAGGAACTAAATTAGAAAAGTGGTATATTCTTATTAACTTATTTGGGTAGTTAAGTAAAGATCTATTATATATAGTCTTCACTTACGTATCTGAGTGCTTGCTGTGTACTTATTGTTAGACTACACATCAGCTACTCAACTGTGGATTAACTGGTTTTTGCAATAAGTGGTATTGTCAACCAGTAGGCTAATGCTCAGTTTCAATAACAGCAGACATTAAATGCACCACATACACAACAGCAAAACATTATACAAACAGCCAAGGTAAACCATGAAAGAAATAGGCTTTTCCCACCGCATAGTCTAGCCTTTGCCTATAATGGCTGGTTTATTTCTATAAATGGCTGGCAGTTACAGTTTAATGCATTCTGTTATAGTTTTCTTGTTCTGTTTTCACTTCTATGATTTATGATATAAATTGCTAAGACTTATTATTCTAAAGTCATTTAAATACGAGACCTGTATACCTCAGCATTCAGCTTAGGTCCAGGACCGTGCAGGCCTTAATGACCGCGCTTAAAGTAAGCTGTCACCATGTACATTGGTTCAGTAAGGCTATTTGACAAGTGTTATGCTAAGTCTCCATAATAAAAACGAAAATACAACGCTCCTGCAGGCGCTTCTGTTACTAATTCACCTCTAAACTGACACATGATTGTATACAATGCATATAGGCACGAAATCTCAACAACGTCAGTGACGTAATACGGGAAATCCCCTAACATAAAATGAAATACATATTTGCTCATAACTCTTTAACCAAAAAATATTGGAAGAAACTGATTTGAATTTTGAAATCAGCGTATTTTTTTCCATTTATTAAGATATTCTTAAAATCGACTTCAGTTCCCCTTTAAATTTTGAAACCTTTTAAAGTTAAGAGTCAAAGACTTTTTTCTATGCCTTGCATAATGTTTTGATAAGTTCGTTTTTTTTCCTATTTCCTAAAGAGGAATAAATTTCCATTGTCAGAACAAAGAATAACGCACAGTCATTTTTGATTTAATTCGATATCGAACTTCGATTTTGGCATACTTGGTCAATATAACAAAGTACTGATACACATTTTTGTTATTTTACATAACATAATAACAATACTTTACCATTTGGTTTGTGTGCGAACTTGCTTTCATTATTTAAACAGGACCATGACATATTTATCATATGAGTAGTATTAAAATACGTTACTTATTACTGCAATTCAATAAACAGGTACCCAGACTTTTTAGACATTGTATTTTAAAATACAATGTCTTATTTAAATTCTGTCAAAGTCTTGTTTAAAAGTTTGATTTAATTCTGTCCAAAATATGCTGCTCCAGATTGTTTTGCGATCTTATTTGGTGACAGCATAAATTTACATAGCTGTCATTCTATCAAATTACCTGATGAATAATTTATTTTGTTCATCTGTTTTCTAACAGTCTGCAGCATAATTGACCCAATTCTTTATTTTTCTGTTCTCTTAGCGGTGTTAATGTAATAAGTCATAAATTCAGATTTTAAAAATATATAATCTGGAAGATTAAAATTCAAATCTCAACCTTGGTTTAAAAAACAATTTGATTAAAAAAAACGTTGTCATTTATTTAACTGGTTATCTGATTTGTCAGGTAACCATCATATAAATAAATTAAATAAACAATTAGTTCATTTGTGTGCAGAATGTTACTTTTAGTCATTCTTAAAAATAAGCAAATGTCCTTCAATTAAAAATATCTAGTTTTTTAAGACTACATTGGTACCGTACCATGATTTTAAATTTAGAAATTATAGTAAAATGGTTAACCAGTGAACTGGAATGTTATTTGATCAGTTACCCTGACCTGTTATCAAAAAAAAGAATATTTTTTAATACTATTAGAATAATTTTAAACTATAATTGTAGCATTTATGTACGGTAGTCTGCAGGTGAAGTACAGAGATATTACTTTCAAGCAGGTGCAAATACCCGGTACTTAAACTATGTTCAATTACTTTTTATAACAACTTGGTGAAAAATCTAAAAAATGGAATAGTATTTAAAATTAACTCTGTAATTTTAAAGAACTCTACAATATTCAGGAAAATTTGTGCACCCCTAATGATCATTTTAATTGTGAATTTTGAGATCATTACTAAACAAAACACATATTATCATAATGTAAAATAATCTTAAAAATTGCATATAAATCTTGTGTACTCTATCAGATCTTCTTTATGCCTATAAACAATACTTATTATGATTCAAAAGAATCCTGTATGAAAACTATACAGGATGTCCAGTGTAGTACTAAATACTCTTTTGTATATTCTCAACCAGCATTATTATATTTTAATTCAATACCTACCCATAGGACCGTGGAAACACACCATTGCATGTTGCTGCAAAAGCAGGCCAGTCGTTGCAATGCGAGCTACTAGTGACATACGGGGCGGATCCAGCGGGCATGGATTCCAACCGGTTGACCCCGGAAGACCTGGCGAGGAGCGAGGGTCATATCGAACTGGCTGATAGACTGGTGGAACTGCAGTATGAGTTGTCGGATCGACTCTCGTATTTTGTATGGGGCTTGAAACCAGGTCAGTGTTGTGATGATGGTGATATTCTCATGTGATACTTATACTCTAATTAACAATTGTTTAAAAGTCACTAATTTTATCTTTTATAAAGTCCCTTTTTTAAATTATGTTCTATTTTTGTAAGTTGCCTTAATTTTTTGGTTTCTCTAGTTCTTAAATTTGGATGTATTATATAATATTTTTTTGGGTATTAGGAATCACTAAATGATGTCAGTCAAAACCAGAACTTGTATAAGTATGTAGAAACAAATCAAACAACTATATATGAGTCATAATCACAGATCATAAAAGTCGAAATCATTACGCAATGCCCAAAATTCGAGACAATGGTGTTGGTATTGATGGGAGAAAAAGACTACAAGCTGTAAGTTTCATTATGTGTCATGTGTGGTCTAATATCACCATATTAAATCCAGTATCAATTTTGATGACGATGTGATTGTTGAATCAAAACTGTTGATCATTTAGGCTGTCCAGATAAATAATAGCTTTTTAATTATCTTGTTCTGTTGGACCATTTGAATTGGACTTTTTTTAACTAAACGTTATAAAAAATTGTTTTACCATTCCTTATTGGCTGTTATGTTATATTTATTACATGATTAAAATACCATAATAAAATGTTTTTATTGCCATAGTCCATTTTATGTGTGATTCATTTGTCTAGCAGTGTCAGACAACTACTTAGTTCCTCTTATTAGTTGCCCTGGTATTACAAGAGGCCCTCAAGATTGCTGTGGACATAATAGACCCGTTAAACCTCGTTATGTGGGCATATTCATTTAATGTCATAGTCAAAGCTTTCTGTTACTGTTGCCTTCAAGTGTGAATGTGGTATATTTTATTGTGGGTTGCAATCTTTTATTTCTATATAAATTTATACAATGTGATATGTCTAAGTATTGTGAACTACATTCCTGAAAACATTTCATAGTTTTTTAAAAATAAGTTATGTTAAATAAAAATGAAAATCCTTGAAAACCCTGAATCGAGTAAAATACTGAAAAGCATAAAAATCCATAATAGAATTCCTTTGGTGATGAAATTTCTAACTTATAATCTCAATAATATTAAATGTACCATTTTTATTCAACAAATCAAGCCGAATCCTATGACATAAATCACTTTCCCTCTCTCTAGTTAAGCAACCAAATATTCGAGGAGCTTGCTATGGACGTGTATGATGAGGTGGACAGAAGAGAGACTGAGGTGATATGGCAACAACACAGACAAGCAGGAGGGAAAGTAGCGCCCACCGCCGATCACGTGGCTGTTCCCTTCCTCACTGTTAACCCGGAGTATTCTACTACCAGGTTGGGATTTGCTTTATGTGGCTGGTGTATATTCGTGGTTTAAGGAGTTGTTTATTTATTTTAAAGTATAATGATCTTGTACATCAAAATTGATCTTTATATATTTAATGGTAAAATGGTAAAATATTAAAGTGTAATTAAAAACATTTTAAAGTGATAAGAAAAACTACAAAATACAGTTTATGGAAATTTCATATATTACAGATGTACAACATGTCATTCATTTGATTTTTTTACAATATTTTTATTTCGCCTCTGGAGCAAAGCATCATCAGTATATTATTCTTATGTAATTCAAGTTGTATATATATATATAAAATGAAACCTTTATATTTGACCCTAAAGTAATAAATAATTTGGAACAAAGACCATTGTGACATAATTCTGTCATCAGAAATTGATTTAGGCACAAGGATACACTCCAAGGAATTAAAATAAATAAGGTTTTATATTCACACCATAGTTCCTGTCTAGTCATCCATTCACATCCTGAATAGTCACCAATATAGCTCTATAAAATGTTCTCTGTAACTAATATATTGTGCATATACTGACTTACAGGTAGTACAGCCTATCTATTAATGTAATTTTATTTATAATACCTGAATAAGACACCATTTATATACATAACAACAATGGATAATGAACAAAGGAGAAAATTGTATAATTTTTAACTTAATGCAGTACAAAATATAGAAAATAAAATTAGTTGTCACAACTTGCTATTGTGTCAAAAAGCTTAATCAAACTAATCATCACTTTTAGTACAATTAAATGACAGAGCATAAGAATATTCCTGTAAAATATTTATTTTAAGAAATGGGCAATGGCGATAAATCCCATATTGTACTTCACATATCATCAACCATAAAAAATTAAAATCAGCTGGTTCATAATAAAATGGAATATTTTATCTGTTAAGTCAAATATATTCCCGTTATGCTCTTTGCTAAGATCAGTGTTTTTCATCATTTTTTGATTGCAGATCAGTAATAATTAAAGAAATGTTATACAGGACTGCTAATGGAACAATGTAATGAACATTTTGTTTCAAAGATGTAACTAAAGCATTTTATTAAGAATCACTGGTTTACATAACGCAATTAAGCTTTATTTTGCGCTTTGCTATATATAACATTATATTTATATTTAACAAACAAATATTTTTTAATCCATTGTTTTATTGCCTATTGTATAGGTACTGGTACAACAATATTCATAACGTTTCACCATACATTTGCATATTATTTTGTGTGCAAACATTTAGTACTGTTAAAGAACAATTACATTATACATTAGAAAGACTTTGTGGCTCATTGTAAGACCATTTATCTATATATGACTCAGTTAAAGATAAGGAAGTCCATGTTATTGCATTGTAGTTTCAAGTGCTTTATTGTTTTTTGTATTTACTTTTTGTATGGTAAAGTCTTCTATGTATTGTGTAATACCTTTGAATACTGTTGCAACAATCCCACAGCTGAATTATTCCCACTCTTTAAATATTGCACAAATTGGAAATGTGGTAAATTGCTCAATATTTACCCAACAGAAACCAGGGCCGGCAGAAGTTAGCCCGATTCACCCACCAGGAGTTCTCAGTCCTTATCACTGACATATTATGCGACATTATTCGACGACAGTCTTTATTTGGTATGTATTCATTATGTTGGCCTATTTTATTGATTAGACTTGTGTTATCCATTTCTCTTCTTATAGATTTTATTGGACTATTAAACAGATAATCCCCTTTGGAATTAAATATGTAGCTCGCTCTGTTAATCCTGATAGTCATTATCTTTCTACTGTCTTTGTATTTAAAGATTTTAAAATATTTTACAATTGGTCAAATTTAGGCCACTCTTATCGACAAACCAGCCATTAATTATCTCATAGCTGAAACTTTATAACACAAAGATCTCACAGACGGCACAAGTGGTCATTTCTTCCAACGATCGCTGAGCAATGAAGATGATCCAATATACGACCTCCCGCCAGATGGTAACCTTGATTATGAGTCCATCGAGAAATCTGCAGGTTTACAATTGATGGATGTATTTATTATTGGGTGGATTGGATGCCCATATTTATGTCTATATTAAAAACAACTAGTATTATGTTGACATTGGGAAAAAGATTTTTGAGTAGATATTGTTCATGTGGTTCTAAAAATGGGATTAGATACTGTAATATGTTTCTACACATTATCTGTACCACCATTGTACACCGCGCTAGCATTTGTCATGCAAGATATTTATCTTTTCCTTTATATATTTTTACAACCTCTGACATAGTTATCATCCAATTTTTGCCATAAAACAACTAAACGTAAAATTTGTTGCAGTTCGTCCAAACCAGCCTGTGAGCATTCCTCTCACCGAATTCCTCAACCTTAAACAAAGACTTCAGGAGAAGGAACAGACCGTCACCAAACTTATGGAGCTCAACCGGGACCTTTCAAACAAGGTGGATTCGCGCATTTAATTGTGTTGCAATTGTGGAAGTACTTGTAGTGCCAAACTCGTGTATTGGAGGTATTTAGCATTTCGGGAGTTCGAATTTCAACTCACCCCCCTTTGCATCTGGTAGAAATAAATGAGCATCAATGATATTCAATAGGTTTCAAGTATAAAAAGCAGTTCAACACTTGACTATCCTTAAAAAATTAGTACATAATTTTGTACATTAAAGTAACACCAATGCAATATAACATAGTAGCCATTCATTTTTGCCTTGGCTTGTGGAGGAACTTGCATCAGTCAATACTATGATTTATATTTATTTTAAAATACGATTATATGATATTAGCTTGCGTAACTAAGTAATACAATTTAATGGATGTATCCTGGATACTAAGTTGGGTATAATAGATTTGGTTAGTTGGTTATTAATTATTATGCCTTTTTTCTTTGGTTAACTTCCTTTGTATGAACTTATCTTCATAACTAATTAACCAGTAAAAATGTATTTGAATGTACATAAAAGATTGTAAAATATAGCTAAAAGCATAAAGTGAAACTAAGATGTATTTTGGCATGTCACAAGGCAATGCTGAAGTGAGTTCTTTTTTTGAAACATTTTATATTTCATGGTTTATGAAGTAAATCTCTTTCCTAGGTTACCAACCTTGCAAAACAAAACCACGAGTTATTGAAGCAAAAGCAACAAGTCACACAGTACACATCGGCATTTAGACCCGCTCCATCATCAGGGCCAAAACCGAGTCCAAACTCAAGTCTGAGCCCCAGAAGTGGGAGTGCCAACAGTCTACCCAGACCTACTTCATCTTATAATCACAACGATTCATGTGAGTTTTGCTATTTTTTGTCACTTCTAAGAAATCTCCTGGGTATGCTAATTTTACAGAACAAATAATCAACATTCCCCTTATTGGACCGTAGTAAAATTATCAAATCTTTTACCGGTTCGAAGCGGTAAAAAGGTTGGGGACAACTGCTTTAAAACACTGCATATGGATTTATTCTATCATAAAATATTTCATTAACTAAACCAACATGAAAATTCCGGAAATTTATGAAAGATGTCATTCTCTCAACAAATTCATGAAAGATGTTATTCGTTTATGTTTGCATTATCACTTTCAAATATTTGATTAAATATTCCAATCCCAGTTGGCAGTCAATCGTCACTGGCCTCTGTGAGCAGCCAGCGGCGACAAACCATCCATGAAACACAAGCAGGATCATCACATTCCAAGTCTGAACCAGATTTCCCCTCCAACAAAGATAATACTTTGGTATGATTACATGTTCGTTTGAAAAATATTTGCACATGTGATAGATTACTAGGGGATTTTTAAACACCAAGCTGTTGAAGAATGGTAATCAATTGTTTATTTTACCACAAAATGGATTGGATAATACCAATCATCTATATGCTGAAGAACAGATGTGTAAGTTGAGTTAAACAAGTCTTGTTGGTGAAATTATTATCACCTTTGTAGGATGATTACAATATATGTATTATTTCAATCTTAAAAAATTTATTCATACTTAAATTAGTAAATATATATTTGTTTTTAAATAAATACCGGTATATGTATGTGTTAAGACCCACTCAGTGTCCCATATGATCCTAACGTGGAGCACTTAACACATCCTGACTCTTCACAGGAGGAATCATCAAAGAACTCACCCCACCCTGGAAATCAAAGTCCCCACAATAGCACCGGAAGTGATTACGACAACTCTGGGCCACCAGGGGGAGGTGCGGAGCAAACCGGTTCCAAGAGAACGAGCTCAAATTCCCCAGATTCCGCTAAAAAGTTCGAAACCATTTGTTTTCTATGTGCACGGTTTCAACATTTATTTGTATTATTGTTGTGTTATCCTGTAGAGCTATTTATTTCTAAATTAATCCCACATGTTTCACAGCACCCCACTTTGCTGTTTGGTAGGAACAAACTAAATTTTTGGCATAAAACCGAAAAATTCAATTTGCCGTTTATTTTATTACACCAATCAGTTTTGTCTCTAAAAATATCTGCAAAACCCATGTGAAAGCTCACCCACTATATCACTTGATTGTTCTCAATATAATTACACTGATACTCCAAACCCCCAGAAGCTCCCCAACCGACTCGAATGCGAACAACAACAACGAGAACAACAACCATTCAACGGAGAAATCAGAATCCCCACCCGCCCTTCAAGAACCCACCCAGCATAAACCTGGCAGTCTTCCAAAAGCTGATGAAGTCATCAGGAAGACTGATACGGTACCGGGGTGTTTTTTTTATACCAGTTGTCATATTTTTTATTTTAAACGAGTCTATTGTACTTATATCTGGTTTCAGATAATATTTTAACTTTGTTTTTTAGCGATTACCAACTTATACTTGCATAATGTCTAAACACTTCGTATTTTATCATATGAGGAATTTGCTTGTGTTAAGCCAGTTGTTTTGGTTCAAACAGGTTACAAAAAACATTTCAAACCTGCTACAAGCAGCACAGAAAGGCAAGAGCGAAAGTTACCCCGAATGTGCTGAGAATATCTATACTGCAGTTCAAGAAATTGTGGCACTTTTTCCTGACGTATGTACTGTTGGCTTCTATTGCTTATGAATGTCTGATGTACAAATAATGGTTGTTTTGAAGTGCAAGCACTAAGTTATGTGTGTTAAATTTTGCCCAAATAGAGTAAATTAAAACAGTGTTATTAAAATAACATTATTTATCACATTTTTAAATCTATACTCTTAACTAGAGTTCTGGAAAGGCCAAGAAATGAAGTTTTTAAATACAAAGGTGTATTTTTGTCATCTGAAATCACAATGTCTCAAAAAGTCCTTAATATAAATTTTTTTATATTTAACACCATTTTTTTCACCAAATGATAAAACGATCTCATCAGCGTATCGCAGTACTAATTCTTATTCACAATCAAACTTGCAGGACCAAAACGACCCTGACATGAAAATCGTACTTGACAAGCTCAATAGTGGAGCTGATAAATTGCGCAACCGCTGTAGAGAGGTGGCTGAACAAGGCATAGCTAACTCCAAGCAGGTAATTACTGTTAGAAGTACTCTGGTAAAAAAAACTACTAACCAAGTAATAATATACCATTTTGCTACTAATTTATTCTACTAAATAGATATATACAGCTGATACTCAAAATACCCGGTTTGAGGTACATAGTTGAAACTGAACATCCCACTTAAGCTTGATTCTCTCTACAGGTTACCGAAGATATCATCAAAAATGCTTACGGCATTGCCAAAGCTGAAAAAGAGCTGGTTACTATGACAACCAAGCTTTTATCGGTAGACACCTCGCAGGATACCAACTCCTGATTGGTCGATACAAATTTCTTGTAATCACTGTTTGATTATCAACGTTCGTAACATTTTAAACCAAGGCCGTGTCTATCGGCGTTTAATGTGCCCATGCTCAAATTTTAATGGAATTCAAGCCAATTTAAGTGAGGCTATTTTAAAGATTTGTTTTATCCATGTACTTAAAAATGAAGCAAAAGGAACAAATACCTATGATATTAAATAATCTGCAATACTGTCATAGCATGGCTAAGACGATGTAGTATTTTACGGTTACTAAAAACCAGTGTGGTACACATTTAATATGTCGGCCCTGCTTTAAACAATAAGACCAGATTTATTCTTGCAATCATTTTTTCCTTTGTTGTAAAGCTTAAAAATCATAGACTTAGTATTTGGTGCTGGTAAGACTAATTATAATTGACTATTAAACTGCAATTGTAAAAAATAAAGTCTCACACTTAAAAAAAAAAGTTCTATAACAGCATTTTTTGCAATCTAAAATTAAATTATGCTTATTCTTTATCTTTCTTGATTTAATTTTTTACTAGTTACTTTCAAAGTCTTTGTTTATGAACAGACCACAAGGATTTAATAATGTAAAAATCGAAATGTACCTAGTCACATTATCATTTCTGTAGAAACACTATAGTTTCATTTTCGAATAAACGTAGCTATATGATTTTATCCAGAATCTTGGCTAGCAATACTTAGTGCCTGGTGCATTTAAGGAATCTCTTTAATTAGCTTTGCTTGTGGAACCCGTATTCAAGTTTTCGGATCAAACTTTCGATGTTTTGGTCAATAATATTCCGTTGTTTTATTGGTAATCTTGTGCTTGCTGAATGAATATTTCTGTTCTTTCTTGTCATCCTGTATCATGTTCTTCGATAATAAACACAATTCATGCAAGTGTTATGATTGACCTAAATGTGTTCTGCCTTTTACATACTGTGACGATTCTTAGTAAATGGCTGGACGAGGCTACAATTGAAGTAAGTAATACTCACATACGAATACATATAGCAACAAGATTTTCACTAATTGTTAGTTAATATAGATTGGATAATTATGATTTATCCCGTAAACAAGAAAAATTCGTTAGATTTTTTTTAAATTTGAGACACATTTAGAAAATCGCCTCAGCATAACTACGAATGATTGTGTAGCGTATTGGTTCCATCTTTCATGTTACCAGCCATGAGAGTATGAGACATGTGTACCGGTCACTTTAACCGGAGTTACAGTATTTGAAGTCTATACCTTTTTTGTTTTCATTTTGTATATTCCAGCTTAGCCCATTCTAACCTCATCAGTCTTTAACATGTAAATTTTCAAAGGAATAACTAAATATTTGTGTAAAACCATAATGTAGTACTTTTTGTGAAACGTTAAAAGTGTTTTAATCGTACGTTTGTAACTTGGGTTAAAGTGCGTGAAATGTAAATTACGAACGAATGAATATATTTGTGTTGCATGGAGAAGATTAACTGTTTCAGAACTAAAACAGTGTGCCAAGAATAAGTATTACAATAGGCAAATCGTGACCAAATTTTGAAAAACTAACAGCATTAGCAAATCGACCAGTGACCAACATAACGTTAAGTAACGAAATTGCCAACCAGTATTCAACTTTATGTCGGTAATTAAAAATAATTTGACTATCGATTGTTTTAGAGCGTAGTAGAGTTGCGTACCTTATATATGTTTGAAAAAACTGATTAACTGTACGTTTAAAGTTACTGGAGTCGTCTTACCTTAAAAGCGATGGCTTCAATTGGGCTAAAACGGCTGATTCTTTTGTCAGGTAGGTAATGTATTTGTATATAGGTACCTATGAATTTTTGGTTAATCATGGATTTAAAAATACTAACATAAAGTCCAAAAATTTAATAGTAACAGTAAATTTTGTTCCAAAAAAAATAATTTTGTTGTTATTTTTTTACCAGGCCGAAATCATTTGCAACCACTTCACCGAATTGGAAAATATGCTTTGCTTAACAAGGTAACTTCTAGAAAACCAAATTTTAAGATTGTAAAAAAATGTCCAAATAGGTCTGGTAAAGAATTCAAACATAAGAAAAGTAATTTGCATATATTGTTAACTGTAGCCTTAAACCTATGCCGTCGTTAGCGCAACTTGCTGCCAGCTGAAAGGTTGGTGGGTCTAAATCAATCACTGGATAGTTGACTATGTTCTTAGTCAGGGAACTTGGCAGACATTGCCTAAACGAAGTAATTAGGTTAAATTAAACAGTAGTAACATCTTTATTATGAAACAAAAAAGACACACACAAAAACAGTAATCTGACTGATGGAAAGGTAATCTAAAACCATTTGTAATACCCCTTGTCCCCTTGACAGAGATAACACTTGAATATCTCTTGTGGTTATGTACTTATGTATTGTTTTAAAGAAAATAAATACAGAAAAACATACTACAATAAAAAAATGGTTGTAATAACCTAACTTTTATTATCTTGTTACCAGGGAACGGGGCTGATATGCACACACAGATGTTACGCAGCCAAGGCATCACACAGCCGAGACAAAGTTCATGTTAATATTGGGACGATTGGACATGTGGATCATGGAAAAACAACCTTAACCGCTGCTATAACTAAATGTAATTATCAATACTTTATTGACTTCTTTTTTTTCAAATGATTAAAACTTGTTTAATTGTCACTGATCTATTAGAATTATGGTTACTGCAGTGAGATAATATTGGAATACTATAAAGCAAAATGTAAATCATGCTTGTGTAATTTAGAACAATTGAAGATTTTCACTCTATGTAAGGATATTGCAAAATGATTCTGAAATCGACGTGATAACATGAAATCCTGTTGTGAAGGTCATCTGGTGCATCTCTTTAAACAAAATATTTTTTTTGGTTTACTAGATGTAAAAATGTAAATTTACCTCTTTAATTTTTTTTGGTCTATTTTTTGTTACAAACAAAATATTTCTTTTTACAGATTTATCTGAACATGGAGGTGCGCAATATTTTTCATATGAAAAGATTGATAATGCACCAGAGGAGAGAGCACGTGGTATAACTATTAATGCATCCCATGTGGGATATGAAACTGAACACCGACATTTTGGTCATGTGGATTGCCCCGGCCATGCAGATTACATTAAGGTGGGTTTTGTAGCTGCTTTATTTGCTTGAAACTAAACTATTTAAGTGGTGGTTTGTTTAGGTAATTCCCTTCAAAATAAAGTCAACTTGTTTTAACATTACTAACAAAACACTTCTTTGATACAGAACATGATCAGTGGAACTTCCTCAATGGATGCTGCCATATTGGTTGTTGCGGCAACCGATGGCACAATGCCGCAGACTCGTGAGCACCTCCTACTGGCCAAACAGATCGGCGTAAACAACCTTGTGGTTTTTATGAACAAGGTTGATGCTGCGGATGAAGAGATGGTGGAACTGGTGAGGATTGATGGTGGCTTTGGTTGCCTTTGTTTTTTTTAGTAAATGATTTTCACTGATGCGGTATTAAATGCATTACTAACAATTAAGGTAATTCTTTGGTTTTAAGTCAGTTATAAAAACAATTGATTTCATGTATCTAACAGATGGCAAATTAGTATGTTACATCCTACCAAGTGGAATTTGTAAAATATTGTCTATAGCTGCACATATTTTGCAGGTGGAAATGGAGATAAGGGAAACATTGTCACAATATGGCTTTGATGGTGACAATACACCAATAGTGGCCGGTTCTGCTCTATGTTTTTTGGAGGTCTGTTACTTTTTTTATTGTGTATAATAAAATTTACGAGCTGATTTACATGTTATACCAAGAGCATTGCACATTACCTATTTTATGCATGCTTGTAGTATCTTTTCATAAGGGTTGTACACAAAACAAACTGTTACACCTGACAAACTGCGCCAATGGTTTACTAAACATGTTTAAATTGCAATGTCAGGAGTTGGAAGGTAACATGTTGTGTGCTAGCTCCTTACCTAAAGCGCTTGCTTATGATATAATAATGACTTGCAGGCACTTTTCGTCTGTAAAATTCTGCTTGGCGAAACTGATTAAGCAACTGCAGCAAACAAGCTTTTACTTGTTAAATTACCTAAGAGCTATACCCAAGCCTGTAGTACAGTGGATCGTAAATTATGATGAAAATACACAAATTACCTTACCGTTGTACTGCTATCCTTCTGCACCTTACATTCAAGTTTATATGCAGCAACTAATCAGCGATCCTGCCTGTGCTGTTTTTGTCCGTACTGGAATTGAAATATCGTCTTTCTTGCAGGATAAGGAACCTACCATTGGCCGAGAATCGATTGTTAAGTTATGTGAAGCAATCGATCAAGTACCCATCCCCGAGCGCGATCTAACCAGTCCCCCCGTACTTCCTATCGACCATGTTTATGGCATTCCTGGCAGAGGTGAGGATGTGGAAATATTTCATTTTAAGGAGTATTTCTAAAATAGTGGGATTTCTTTTATAGTTACCATTTTCATGGTAAAATAAAATACCAAGCTGCTTTGTACATTGTTTATGCATGTTTACCCAATCAAAACTGCTGATGATTTTGTGTCATTCGATATTTATGTTTCGCACAATGCTATCATGACTTTCTATGTTAGACAAATTATATAGACATCCATCTGAACTCTGATCAGCTAAAGCGCCTGATCATGCTACAATTGTGACCCTTGTGATTTCTTCATGCATATCTCAACAACAAGCATTACTAAAATCCTCCTTTTTGTTGCAAACAGGAACAATTCAACAATAAAAATAGGTGCTGACCAGTCCTAATATTCACCCATCCATAGGCACCGTTATCACTGGCTGTTTAAAGCAAGGGGTATTGAAGAAAGGTGAGAATCTGGATATCATTGGATTCGGAAAATCTTTGAAATGCACAGTATCAAGTGAGTTTGATTTGTAGTATAAATTTATTTCATACAAATTTATTTCGGATTTACTTGTTTTTTAAAGTAGTTGTTTTAAATTTCTTGCATAATACATATATTAGGGATAAGTAACAATTATAAGTTTCAATTGCAATAGCCTGTCAAATAATTTATTTCCCTATTCCTGAAAAAAACTAAAACATTTTAATCACTGTTACTAACTACAGATATCTTATATAGTTTTGTAGTCATATAATTTCACTGTGGCTTGCTGAAACTTATGTAAATAACGAATGACTGGTATTGTATTGGCAAACTTTTGCCTTATATTCGACAACTAAACCACTGGAATTGCCATTTCGTGACTTGACACCTTCACTTGTACTCAAGGTATGGAGATGTTCCACAAAACGCTGGACAGGGTGGAAGCAGGGGACCAAGCAGGAATCTTATCGAAGGGAATCAAACGTGAAGACATTCGAACTGGAATGGTGGCTGTCAAAGCTGGTTCCATCAAACCTACAAGAAGCCTCATTGCAACGGTATAACAATCAAATTTAACCTGACTGGGCACGAGGATACTGACAATGACAATAAACCGTGTTATTGAGACGACTGCATTTATCCACCTATGGAAAGAAACAGTAGTATCATATCCGTCTTATCCTATCTATATAAATTAATTAATTTCTTAATTATTTCTCATGCTTAAATATATAGATTTTATTGTGTCAGATAGTTTAGGGACTCTATCAGCATACTTCTTCACAAAGTGACACCAGCCACACACAGGTGTATCTCTTATCTGAGAAAGAGGGTGGGGGGTCGAAACCTATCACATCTGGCAGCGAACAAATGATGTTTTTCAAGACCTGGGGTTGCACATGTCGGCCGGATATGGAAGAAGACGACGTACGTCGCTATCTTTTTTAATCTTAGCTGTTTTCAATTAGACACTTTTATTTTATCCAAAACTTTTTATACGTTTTTGTAAAGATAAAAACCGCAGTAGTGTAATTAAAAAAACGCTATATCAAACTGGAACCCAATGCCTTCCTTATACTTGAATGTACGTTTTAACAGCCACATTCTTACTTTTCTGCAGAAGATGATCATGCCAGGCGAGCAGGGCACAATGAAACTTACGATGCGCGTACCAATGGTCATTCTGAAAGGTGACCGGTTCACGCTACGCAAGGGTAGCTCCACGATCGGCACCGGCATAGTAACCGAGGCCCAGTCGGCCGATAAACTGGACATGGCGGATGTGTTTAATCCGCAGACAGGCGGAAAGCGTATGAAAAAGTGATTATAAAACAAAAAAGCATTTTGCCAAATTTTATTACTTCTGTAAAAATGTGAAGCGGGAAAATGTGGACTTTTTTTTACCAGATAACGGTTGAAATTAAGTCAAATTTACAAAAGACAACTTCAGTTTCAAATTCGTGTCTTGCATCAACTAGGTTTAAATAAAACCTACCGTTCTTTATTGTCATTGTATTCCCAGAGTTTTTCCATGGTATGAAATGACCCACGTTATTTCACGGGTAGTATCAGGATGGGCGTTTTCAAGATCAGTGTCCGTTTACGCCTATATAGCCAAATAATAACGGTACCTCTAAATACTACAGGATCGCATGGAGCGCTTAAAATCGCTTGGAGCGATTGGATCGCTTACTATACTTCGTAATTACAAAAGCCAAGATATTAATGTTAGGGTTGGGGTTAAAGTAAGTTCTGGGGTTGAGATTAGTGTTTGGGACAGGGTTAGAATTACTTTCCATAGCAATCTAAGTGATACAAGCGGTCTTGTAGTATTTAGAGGCACCCAAATTGTAACAGTCCGTAAATGTTGTAGCGTAGCTATGGTACTGGATAGTTTACGGACGAGTTCGATTCCACACCATTCCACGTGGCAACTGTTTTGTGCAGCTTTGTGGTGGAACAAAGTAATTGAATCGTCTTTTACCAGTCCTAATACGAATAGAATAATCTTTTTTTTGCAATGTCCACTGTGTATGCGGATTTGGATAGAATATTCCTGTGAAGAAAAAAACGCAACGAGCGTTAACATAGTGCTATCTGTCACTGCGACTACTGCTGAGTGCCTTGCAAACGGACACAGCCGACTATAATCAGCTACAAGTTTCGTTACTTTCACTATTTGACTAATAGGCGACAGACTAACCCACAGGCGACTCGGTCCAATATTTGATAACCTCGGTAACCTACTTTTCATTGTGATGTCACGACTCCAAACATATCGGCTTGCGAACCGCGCAATCAAATGAACGAGCATCGGGCAATTAAATGGTGGGCGCGAGGTGATTTGACGATTTCCCGTGTCTTAACCCCCTTGGTGTTCCCATTCACGGGGATAAAACATAAATATCCTAAATACAACACAAATTAAATACAAAGTTAATATAGACTATACACGGGAAAACTAGTCATTTTTAAATCGAGAATCTGCTGATCTATTTGTTTGGACAATAATTAACTGTAGTAGAGTCACCTGGTATTACAGAGCCCTATTTTTAGATTAGTGATACAATGTGATAAGTCACTTGGGTCCGTCACATAGTTAAATGTAGTATAAATGACGTATTTTGAAATACTAGTTCAACTAAAAGCTGATATGATCGTTGCGTCAATTATCGTGACGCGACAAGCAATATAACTTTCTCTATAAGTAGATCAAAACTATAGGCCTACCAGTATGTCGCGCCCTTTTCAGATGCCTAATCAGCTAATGTTATTGGATATTTACATATTAGAAACCTAAAACAAAATAATTTTATTGGTAACTCCTCGTGCAACTAATAATACATATCTTTAAACTTAGTCTCAAACCCTTCGTACAATAAAAGTATAAAAAGTTAAAATTTTATATTAGACCACAGCTTTAATGTATATTTAAACAGGGTAAATAACTTGGTCTCTGTGAGGCTGTTGTTATTTAGTATTACGAACAAGACAACTTACGAACGGCAGTTTTATCAGGAATTATTAATACCCCATTAAGTAAGAATACTGCTAAGAACTATTATAGCGCAAAGTAAGCAATAATCGCCAATTTTCACATGTACGAACTCACAGTGAAAGTGCCGGGTTTAGGATATACTACACAATATGTAAGGGAATTTTTAGCATCTAGATTTATTATTTAATAAATGAAGTTATAATTCGAAAAAGGCGGTTACTTTCTTATGCAAATTGTTTTTCAAAATTATGCCTTACTATTATGAAGCCACTTGGCATTACAGAGCTGTGATTCAGGGTGTATGATACAATGCAAAGAATAAAATCTACTAGGGTCCTCTTCCAGGTTAAAAACAGTAGTATTGGTGACGTTCTTTGAAATATTTAGAACATTTGTTGGTGCCTTTTGAGACAATATAGCTTGTTTCTGCAATGTTGTGGGTTCTATCTTGGCCAGTGTTTCTAAATGTGAGTGAAATAAGTCAGTAGAAGTTAAAGTTACTTTTAGTAAACCATTAATGATGAATCCAAGAGTAATATCATCTGGGCGACCTATAATTCTGGAAGTTTCCAAGAATTTGCCGTTTCCCGTCCATGGAGCCATTTTTTTGCTTAAAGTCTTTGAAATACATACACCAGCACCTGTGCTAGCAAAAACAAAACGGGTTCTTTTTCCCTCATAAGTCCCCCGAAGTTGGTGTGGTACACTCTGCCGGCCCAAATAAACGTCTTTTCTCCAATCCAGTTGCCCCAAGAGTTTAACCAGAAGCTGCACATTAACATAGTTATCATCGTCAACATGGCACCACCATCTCTTATCACTCTTCACATAGAAATCAAATGACAAACCCGTTTTACAACTCAAATCTGAATGGCCCCGCCTTTTCCTGCAGCTAGTTTTAACTGCATGTCCGTTTGTCGTCTTGTTTAATTCCAAAGATTCTCTGTCTGTGATGAAGTACGTTTGTTTCTTTGCTTGGTTGAACCATGTATTTAAAATGTACTTGACTCGGGTGTCGTGAAATTTTCCAGTAGTTTTTACTGTAATAAAAACATCTTCCACGGTGATAACATGCTTTTTATTGCTTTTGTGTTTTCTCAGGGGTCTATTGGCACTTGCAGTTATCATTTCTAATTCGTTTGAGTTCTTTTGAACGCTAACTATAACATTAAAAAGAAAAAGTAGTACTAACAACAACCATACAACTTTCCTATAAGTTAGTTTCACATTTACAGCACTGGTTTTCAGATACGCCATGTTATCTCATGCTTAAGAAACCTGCAAAAACAGTTTATTGCAATAGAGATTTTATTTTTTTAATAACTTATTAGTTAGCCAACGCTCCAATACACAATTTGATAACTTAAACATTTTACTGATCGTGCAACAAGCTATAGACAGCTAAAAACTTGGCCCGAGGTCTTCTTATAAAAACAGTAGAGGTATTTACCATTTTCGTTCACTGCTTTAATATTTATTTCAAGTCTCTGTTGAAGGTCCCCAAGGCGTTTGTGGATTCGGCGAGTGGTTTCTCGATAATTTGAACATGACAATCTACAATGTCATTTGGGTGCTTCGTACGGACTGCTTCGAAACGCTAAACTGTTTGAACTTAAAACTGATAGATATCTCCCAGTTATTTTTTACAATAATTGGATAACGGACGCGGAACTTGTATATGTGACGTGTAAATTAATACATTGGGACCGACTCCGCTTAACTTTCTTAAATGAAACCACCGACAGGTATTTCTCTTCCATAGCCGAGTTACTGAAATTTAAACGGTTTAACCAATGCTGTGTAACATCAGACTTCTGCGGCTTAAGGCGAATACACGCTGACAAGCGGTGCGGCTGCGGGTGGGGAATCCCCATCTTTGAAGCTGCAAGCCGCCGGCAGTTACGGCAGGTTGAGCGGAGGACATGCACATTGAATACACATACACCAGTGGTTTTCGATCTTTTTGACCCCGTGGCGCACCCGTAACCAATTGAGAAATTAACAGGCGCACTTTACAGGGGGAGTCAAAACAATATGCTAAATACTCAAACAATTTAGGGAAAATATGGAAAATTAAAAGTTTAATTTAAATAATTTCATCACCAATTTTTCCACATAACGAATTTACTGTTTCTTAAACGCTCTTGCTTTTCGAAAGTTAATGTATAACTAACGTTACAATGGAAAAGAACGAACTAGACAATAACCATTTAGTAGTTTATGATCTATGCACACTCTGTCGTAAATTTACGAAATGCAAAGTGTGGCGCACCCAGATAACCCCTGTGGCGCACCAGTGCGCCGCGGCGCGCCATTTGAGTAGTACTGACATACACCATCGGCCTAAAACTAAATGAAATATCTACACTTAATCACACAATTTTAAAAATATTTGCCTTATTAGATAAATTTCTGTGTTCAGTAACCTTTATCACGACGCCGATTAGCTTAGTTATGCTTCGTCTTATAACCGAAAAGTTAATATCACCGTTGTGTCTTTGGGCAAGGCACAGTGACTCGAGGTAAACTTCGCGCATAACAACACTCGGCGTTTTCCCATTCACGTGTATAAAACATCAATATGCTATCCTAAAAATCAATTTAAAAATCTCTAATGTTACAGTAGAATAGGATATTCGTGTTTATCCTCGTGAATGGAAAAAAAAGTTGGTTAATATACGGGCAATCATCAGATCACATTGCGACTACCGTCGGGTTACGGTTTTTGTAGTGTGTTATGTATTATTTACACGTTCCTTCAATTTAGTATAGAGCCCACTAATTCGCTGGGTTTAAGCAATGTCCGTTTGGTGTCTTACCCGAAGACAAAACCGACTAGCTAGCTACCGGTTTCGTACCTGAAACCCTATGGCTGAAAGGCGACGCACTAAACCAACATACTAAAGTTGTGGGTTCACATAACCCGTTGTGTATACAGACACAGGACATATATAGGTATTTTGTAAAATAAGTACAGCATCACCATGTTGGCATGCAATCCATAAGCAACTAACACTACCATGTTATCACAAATGTACCATTATAGTCTGTTAGCAGTATTCTTTTTTAATATTACAGACTGCAATTACTTTTTCAACCATACCTGGAGTTTACAATGAAATCTCAATTAACACCAATACCTCGGGCGTCCAATAAAATGAAACAATATCTCGCGGGTGCATACAATTACAATTTACAACAATACGATAGGGCCGTTTATTCATGTTTATCCTAATACCTTGGACATGCATGAAGATAAAGTCTCACTCTGCAGTTTAGAAAATAATATCATATGCAAGTGATTCCTAATTATCAGTTTGGTACCCTATAGTCTAGGCTGAATTAACTAAATTAACCTCCATCAATTTCTTAACTGTCATATTAACGTATATTATTTTTTGTAAGCTATTCTAACTTTTGCAAAAAACACACATTTAATATAACATGTCATTTGTCTGGCCGCACGGCCTTGCGGCAAAGTAAAAAATAAATTCTACTTGCTCGTCGCCAATTGTACACTATAACAGACTATGCAAAGATATATAATGTTAGGTTAAAAAAAATCGTTGAGAACATTTAAACAGTACAGAGAATTTCCCCTTAAACTTTGAGTATAGAGTCTTCAGTTACGATACTTATCTGTGCACCCGAGGCTATTTTAGATACCATATATTAGTTTTCCAGTTACCTTATTTATGTTGTTATGGATGCTGGTTGATCTGTTGATAATTTCATTCAGTTATTTTCTTTATAATGCTTACTACCTTGCGCAATTTTTACCACGCCCCTATAGCTTCCAAACTATGGTACAATTTCGGTTTTGAGTTACATAATATTATAGTTTTTAAAAATGAGACACATATTGTGTCGTTTTTCTATTTTTTATTAAACACTTAAAGGCATGGCATGTTGATATTCAACAGATTTACCGTTGCCATTTCTAAAACATTATTTTTAAAGACTCGTAAAATATACTGTGTTCATCACCCAACATATAGCTTTCATACTATCTAGATCATATTGTCTAACAATTCTTAAGTTTCAACCTGAATCGATAACTGCTTCGGGGAGATGCCAAGTCAACATACCTTTCCTGTCACAATTAGGTTTTAGATACAAATCTTAATTCTTGTTGATAACAGTCCCACATTATATTTTTTATTTTTCTGAGTCACGCTCGTGACAGGCATTTCGTAAGAGAATTGGAAAAATGGTTTTTTTTCAGGTTTAAACGTTTAGAAATCCTAACTGACATGTTCATTTTTTGCAAAGACCTTTAATTTAAAAAAACAAGGGGAATATTGTCGATATTTCCCGATCGGAAAGTAATATTCACTTTAAATTTTTAAGAAAACTAAAGATGTACAACACAAATAAAGAATCTTCACTTGCAAATTCTGGGTAAAGCGCGTCACAAAATTTGCCTACAGACTCAAATATATAAGAAGAACGCAGGCAGTTTTGCGGATGTTCGGCACCAGTTATTCCATACCAGCCGATATTTTGGAACTGGTGAGGATTATTTACTTTATATTGTAAAAAAATATTTTTTACTTTTTAACTACGAGGATCTTACAAAGTTTTGTAGTCGTACAATTTATATCATTTTCTGAATATAAAAACGTCCGTCCAGTCGGCCGATAAACTGGACATATCAGGTTTGTTTAATCCACAGATAGGCGAAAAGTGATTTAAAAAATATAAAGCATTTGCCAAATTTTATTACTTCTGTAAAAATGTGAAGCGGAAAAATTTGGACTTTTTATTCCGAATAACGATAGAAAGAGAAGAGTCCGAAGTCAAATTTTTAAATGACAACTTCAGTTCCAAATTCGTGTCTTGCATTGACTAGGTTTATATAAAACCTACCGTTCTTTATTGCAATTGAATTAAAAAGAGCGATAACCCAGAGTTTACCCAGAGTTTTTCACAGGGCATGTGAAATTACGGTCCGTTGTTTAACGGGTAGTATCAGACTACGCGTTTTCGTATCCGTTAACGCCTGCAGCCGAAAACTGTTCTGTGCGGCTTTGTGGTGGAACAAAGTAGTTAAACCAACATCATCTCGTTCCAGTAAGTATGCAAATAGAACTAGGATAGAATATTCATGTTTATCCCCGTGAATTGGAAAATCAAGGGGGTTAACACACGGGTATTCGTCAGATCACCTCGCGTCCATCGTTGGGTTACCGGAGCTATTGCAGTGTGTTGTGTATGATAGACACGTTACTTTAATTTGGTAAAACCCAGCCGTCACTGCGACTTATGCGGAGTGGCTTGCCAAACGACACGGCCGACTAACTATCTACCAGTTTCAAACCTTTGGCGGAGAGGCGACATACTAACCCACACGTGATTCGGTCTAATATTTGATAACGTGTAAATCATACACAACACGCTGCAATAGCGCCGGCTCTAATATTTGACTCCAAACCTATTGACTTGAACCAATAAAACTGCTGATCTAGTTTAGACATACATTATCTGTAGTAGAGTCACCTGCCATTATAAAGTCCTAATTTAAAATGAATGATACAATGTGATAAATCACTTGGGCCTGATGTTACAGGGTTAATTACAGGACATATTTTAAAAATATTAAAATGTTTTTGGCAACTTGTGTCCCAAATAACCCAATATTGTAGTGTGTTTGGTTTTAACATGGTCAGTTTTTTCGAGTGAAAGTACTTAGTGGGCGTTACATTTAACCATTAATTATAAAGTGTACAGTATTGTCTTGGCGACCTAAAGTTCTGAAAGTTTTTAGAAATTGTTTGCCCATGACGCCATTTTGTTGCTCAAAGTCTTTGAACTGCAAGTACCAGCGTCAGCTGTTCAAGAATCAAAATCTGTAATTTTTTCTTTAGAAGTTTTCTCATGTTTCTTTACCATGCTCCACCGGCTTATAAACGTGTTCTCTCCAGTCTAGTAATAGTTTAACTAAAAGCTGATATGATCGTTGCGGCGAATTATCGTGACGCGACAAGCAATATATAACTTTCTCTAAGTAGATCAAAAATATACCAGTGTGTCACGCCCTTTTCGGGAGCCTTTTGTTAATGCATATTTACATATTAGAAACCTAAAACTAAACAGTTCAACTACTCGTACAACTAATATTATATCTATTTAACATTAGTCTTAAACCATTTGTTTAATAAAAGTATAAAGAGAAAATTTTTAGTTTAGACCACAGCTTTAATGTGTATTTAAAAAGGGTAAATAACTCGGCTTCTATGAGGCTGCTGTCATTTAGTATTACGAACAAGACAACTTACGAACGGCAGCTTTATCAGGAATTATTAATACTCCATTAAGTAATAAGTAATAATAAGAACTATTTTAGAGCCAAGTAAGCCATAATCGCCAATTATAACAATGACGAACACGCAGTGAAATGCCGGGATTAGGATACACTACACAAAATATAAGGGAATTTTAGCTAGATCTAGTATTCAATAAATGAAGTTATAATTTAAAAAAGCGGTTATACCTTCTCATGCAAATCTTTTTCAAAATTATGCTAAAGAAAATTTGCTTTTCTGTTATGAAGCCACTTGGCATTACAGAGTTGTGATTCAGGGTGTATGATACAATGCAAAGAATAAAATCGACTAGGGTCCTCTTCCAGGTTAAATACAGTAGTATTAGTGACGTGCTTTGAAATATTTAGAACATTTGTTGGAGCCTTTTGACACAATATAACTTGTTTCTGCAATGTTATGGGTTCTATCTTGGCCAGTATTTCGTGGTGTGAGTGAAATAAGTCAGTAGAAGTTAAAGTTACATTAAGTAAACCATTAATGATGAATCCAAGTGTAATATCGTCTGGGCGACCTATAATTCTGGAAGTTTCTAAGAATTTGCCGTTTCCAGTCCATGGAGCCATTTTTTTGCTCAACGTCTTTGAAATACATACACCCGCGCCTGTGTTAGCAAAAACAAAACGAGTTCTTTTTCCCTCATAAGTTCCCCCAAGTTGGTGTGGTACACTCTGTCGGCCCAAATAAACGTCTTTTCTCCAATCCAGTTGCTCCAAGAGTTTAACCAAAAGCTGCACATTAACATAGTTATCATCGTCAACATGGCACCACCATCTCTTATTACTCTTCACATAGAAATCAAATGACAAACCCGTTTTACAACTCAAATCTGAATGGCCCCGCCTTTTCCCACAGTTAGTTTTAACTGCATGTCCGTTTGTCGTCTTGTTTAATTCCAAAGATTCTCTGTCTGTTATGAAGAACGTTTGTTTCTTTGCTTGGTTGAACCATGTATTTAAAATGTACTTGACTCGGGTGTCGTGAAATTTTCCAGTAGTTTTTACCGTAATAAAAACATCTTCCACGGTGATAACATGCTTTTTATTGCTTTTGTGTTTTCTCAGGGGTCTATTGGCACTTGCAGTTATCATTTCTAATTCTTTTGAGTTCTTTTGAACTCTAACTATAACATAAAAAAGAAAAAGTAGTACTAACAACAACCATACAACTTTACTTGAAATTAGTTTTACATTTACAGCGCTGGTTTTCAGATATGCCATGTTATCTCATTCTGAAGAAACCTGCAAAAACAGTTTATTGCAATATAGATTTTATTTTTTTAATAACTTATTGGTTAGCCAACGCTCCAATACACATTTCGACAACTTAAACATCTTACTGATCATGCAACAAGCTATAGACAACTTAAAACTTGGCCCGAGGTCTTCTTATAAAAACAATAGAGATATTTACCAATTTCGTTCACTGCTTTAATATCTATTTCAAGTCTCTGTTGAAGATCCCCAAGGCGTTTGTGGATTCGGCGAGCGGTTTATCGATGACAATCTACAATGTTACTTGGGTGCTTCATACGGACTGCTTCGAAACGCTAAACTGTTTAAACTTTATTACACTAAAACTGATAGATATCTCCCAGCCTTTTTTACAATGATTGGATAACGGACGTGGAACTTGTATGTGACGTGTAAATTAATACATTGAGACCTACGCAGCTTAGCATTAACTTAAATTAAGCTACTGAACGTTAATTATATTCTAAAGTCGCTTGCATTACAGAGAAGGGTTGGAAATAAAATGTTGCGGTCGGAAGAAACAGTGAAAATGTTTACTGATCAACATAACGGTTTATAGAATTTTCTAGAAAATTCGGGTGGTTAATTTGGTAGAGCCTAACAATTCATTGGATCCAAAAATTAAATACAAAGTCAGTGAAAAATTATCCGTAAACCATGCAATTTACCATTGAGGTGTTATTGAATAGTAACAATTTCTACCTCCTCTTCTAACTCAACGATGTTATTAGAAGTTGGGAATTATTGTTATTTTTCGTATTTTATTGGTTCAATGTTTCCTTATTTTAGTACTGCTACTTAAAGGAACGTGTGAATCATACTCAACATACATAGCTCCGGTAACCCAACGATGGACACGAGGTAATATGACGATTGCCCGTGTGTTAACGTCCCTTATGTTTTCCCATTCATCGGGATAAACATAATTGTCCAATTCTATCCCATTTTTAGTATTTTCATTGTTTAACTTGTATTTTAGTATTAAGCCTGATGTATAGTTAGATAAATTTTTAAGTTTTCCTTTCCGCTTAATATTAGTGGAGGACAATTAGCCATTAGAGTTACTAAAAATTTAAACGGTTTTACCCCTGCTGCGTAACATCAGACTTCTGCGGCTTAAGGTGACAAATTCTTTAGTATTTTAGAAATACATATGCTGTCGCATATTGTATACTATAACACACTATATACAAAGAAATATAATGTTACCTAAAGAAAAGAAAACATTTGGGTTCATTTTAGAAAGAATTTCCTCCTGAATTAGCGGTTACGATACTTATCTTTACACCCGAGGCGAACTTTTTAGAAACAAATCTTTATTTTTGTGGATTACAGTCTCACATTTTGTTTATTTATTTTTTCATTTTCTGCGGCACGCTCGTGACAGGCATGTCATGTCGTCAGATTATTGGCATGACGGGGTAATCCAATCAGGTAAAAACTTTCAGGAATCCTAACTGGCATGTTTTTATTTTACAACGATCTTTAATTAAAAAAAACAAGAGGAATTACCACTATCGAAAATAAAATGTGAAAAAGAGTATTATTTTGAGCCTTTTGGCGTTATCATCGATATTTTCGGACTCGAAAGAAATATTCACAAAAATACAACTTCAGAAAAACACAATAGAATTTAAATTACCCAGTTTACCCCGGGAATTCTCTTACTTTAAAATATGCATAACCAATCATAAACAAATATTATTACGTGTGTAAATGATCTGGAAACACAAAATTAAAAAATACAGAATGTAAATACGAACCAAAAATAGGCGTATTCATCACACCCATCTTTAACCCGTATTCGGGAAATTCTCATTTATTCAAATCGGCCAATAACTGATCGGTCATGTTCATGCTTTAAAGAAAAAAATGTACAATCGAATTAAATCTTCTGGTGGATTTTGCCAATATGGTTGGGATCTATAGTGGAAAATTCTGGGTAAATTGTGCTTGGGAAATTCCCAAGAGACCCAAGAATATAAGCATGATTTCAATTTTGCGAATGTTCAGCACTGGTTATTCTATAACAGCCTAGATTATTTTCCTTCAATTGTAAAAAAAGTTGTAGGGTAATAAAATAACCGTAAAAGGGACAAACAGACTCTACATACCGCAAGTTTTAACTTATTATAATACTATGGGAAAACCGAGGGGGTTAACACACGGGCAATGGTCAGATCACCTTGCGCCCACCGTCGGGTTACCGAAGCTATTGCAGTATGTTGTATAGGATACACACGTTCCTTTAGTTTAGTAGAACCCAGTATTCCACTGGATTCAGGCAATGTCCGTTAAAAGTGCTTGGCCCAAGGACACAGCCGACTAGCTAGCGACCAGTTTCGAATCTGTATCCTTCGATTGAAAGGCGTCGCACTTAACAACCAGACTAACCAATAGGAGACCAATAATAATTACAAAACGGCCGAATACCGGATAAAAAATTGTTTTTAAATAATTTTTTGGAAAATTAATAATATTTCATTTGGGTGGCCATTTAAAGCATTGAGACATCGAAATTAGAAATCAAGTTTCGTAAAAGATTTACAATTTAATATTTTTTTTCTACACGAACGAACCTCGGATATTCACAATGAATTATCAATGGACAGAAAGGGAATAATTATTCTTGCAAAAACAACACTATTTTGTGGAATTCTAAGCGCGATGAGTTTTTCTGTTAACAGTTAGGCCTTCTTTCTCCACAATCATTTCTACGTCCCGCTTCGTCGATTGTAGAGCTTCCTCCCAACTATACAGTGGTTCGTAGCCGAAGTCCTTTTTGAATTTAGCGTAACTGGTGGTGAACGGCGTGCATACTACACGCACAGCTGCGGGCGTCAGTAGAGCCTGTGTATGAAACTTTCTATGAATGTCGAAATTGCCGATCGGTTTTGCGGTGTATTCACACACCTAGCATTCCAGTCTAAAAGAGCTGGTGACAAATCCCTCAGGTCAAATTGATTTAAGCACATTTGTGAACATATCATGTTTGATTTACTAGTGAAAGCTTGGGACTTACACAATCTACATGAATAATTAACTGATATAGAAAAATATAACAGTTAAATACCAACCGGTTTATGGATGCCAAACCAAGATAGTAGTTTGCAGGTGAACGCGTATATACATGCGATTAGATAAAACACCCATCGTGGCACATACGGGTCAGGTTTGGCCAGTGTATAACCAAGATGCTCGCAGAATTTAAGATTTAGTCTGGTGTATGATAACTTGGGTGTCTCATCTCCAATAAAGTAAGCATTGCCGCCAACTACTTCCGGGGTTTCCTGCGAACAATATAGGTATATGGAAGTCACAATAATGCTTTAGTTATTTTATTTATTGTGTTTTTTTTCGGTATAAATTTTCTATGTCAAAACACTAGCAGCTAAATTTACAGCTAAATCTGCAAAATATTCGCCCCCCACCTGCATTATTTTCGCAGCAAGCAAATGCGCCCAAGCGACGTTTCCAACGAACATTCTCTCCTGCACCGCCGATGGCTCGCTGAACGACTTGAGCAACTTGGAAGGCCCTGTTCGTTGGACCATCATGCCCAATGTGACGTCATTATCGCCGTATACACCACCAGGTCGTAAAGCACATGTCACCAATCTCTGATTATAAAATGTTACATGGAAACCATTTGCTGTGTAAACACGACTTCTAATCTACTACATTTAATAAGTTTTGCGTGCATTTTTGCAGTTGTATTTAACCTGGTATTAAAGTTGGGCATATGATATTAAAAAACTAATGTTAAAGTTATACGAAAACAAAATTATTGCAAACAAATTTAAATAATTCTTATATTATTTTTTTCAGATCATGTTAAATATTTGTTTGTTGGGAAACAAATTTCTTTGGGTGGGACGCTGATCAAATGAGCTCATAAAATACCGATTCTCTGTGATAAAAATTGTCCTACACAATTGTGGTTTACGCTTTTGTCACTCAACTTTACTTTGGTTAAAAAAACCTAAATGCCAATATCCACAACCTATTTTCTTAAAAAAGGCATTACAAATACCACCGTTTACCGGGAAGGCCTAGCAAACAATATATCACCTTTCCGTTAGCCATTTCCATGCCATTTGCTCTCAATGCTCTGATCTCAGCCTCGTGTTTAGTCGCAGCGTAATACATTGCAGGGTTATGCTTGTATGGGGTGTTCTCGTTACAGTCCAGGTATGGATCCATGTCATAATTCGGTCCCACTGCTTCTATGGAGCTTGTACACAAGCAGTACCTGACGTTCTTGTCCAAACAGCATTTTAATATGTTTTCTGTGCCTGGAAGAAAAAAATGCCTGACCACGTAACGCTTAAGGTTGAAATTTAACTTTGGTACAGCCCGAACACTAAAATCGACGGTGGTCGTCACCAAACTAGTTTTTGTTTAACAGTGCTCAAATTCTGGTAAAATGTTTTTGGATCAAAACCATTACTGCCTTATACTCACTCAGTCGCGGCACGTCGCCCGAAACTAATGGTTTAATTGGTTAAAGTACAACGGTAGAAAGGTCTTAATCATATATAGCACACTGCGCTTGTGATAATCCAACGATTGTCCTTGCGATAACTCTCCCATATTTTCCATCCACAGCATTAAACATAAATATCGTATCCTATTTTATGCAGAAGAGTCGTTGGTTCGGTCCGCTGGAGTCAACAATGGAATGTTTCATCATTTGTTTAATATTAAACACATGGTAGTAATTTCGGTTAACCTCCGTGTGCAAGTGGCATTTTAAATAGTATTCACCTTATTACGCCCATAGGGGATAATATAAATACATGTTGTGTTTTTTTTTAATTTTTAAAGCATATAAGGGTCGTTTTTTAACTATTACCTAAGAATGGTGTATCAACAACATTTTTTTAATTTTAATTAATCGTTTAGTATTAATTACCATTTTCCTTATAAAGCGATTTAAATCGCTGATAACGCGGTAATATGAATCATTTGGTTTTGGTCTAGGTTTTCGAATACCATTCTATTTAGTACCTATCCACAATTGACACGTTGCAATCGTTGCATTCCATGTTTACCTTCTACGTTAATTTTCCAGAGTTTCGAGTTCGGTATTTGCCCCGTGTAGTCGATTAAAGCTGCTAGATGAAGGACAACTGTAACGGATGTCATAGCCGACGCCATCGCTGTGTAATCGGTGATATCACCTTCAATCCACTCAGCTTTGATACCTGCAGCTGAGTTGGGAAGAAAGATACAAGTTATGGTAAGAACAGGTGATACTTGTTAAAGGTCAGTCTTTTCAAAACTATACGGACATGTATTTTTATATTTGTTTTATTACCACGCCAAAATGCAGAGGCAAGAAAAATCAGTAATATACACGTCACATAAATAACAAAAATAATTAAAGTTCTTTACTTAACCACAATAAAATTCAAACGCACAGCTAAGTCGATATATAGCTGAAAGGTTGTTGGATCAAGCCAAGGCAGATTAGCGCATAACCAGGGTATAGATTGTTGGGTTAAATTAAAACATTAGCAACTTCTCAGTTATATAAAATTCATTGGAGAATCTTCGAATACCCGATGGTGGGCACTGAGGTAACATGTCGGTTGATTGCCAGTTTGAGAACAACACAGGATAAAACATGAATATACTACAATCTTAAGTAAACATTTATAGTAACTTACTTTCGCACCATTTTGCCTGGTCAGCCTTTATAGTTTCATTGAATCTAATATCCACAAGCTTTAGCTTCTTTACATAATCAATGTTGTTTTTGCATAGAACACGAACAAGTCTTGAACCGACCCGACCACCTGCGCCTGTTATCAAATAAGTTTTCTCCATAATATATATCTGAAAATGTCCTATTGTGGATTGTACAGTGTTTGCATGAGTTGTAGCAATTTAACCTATGGAAGCACCTGATAAAACACTAACTTGTTAAACTGTTAAAGCTATTTTATTATGTAAACTATTATGTTGGTAAAAATGTTCCGTCAGTTCACGGCGATATACCATGCTTGCACCATATGGCATGTGACAAATATACAGTTAAGATGTTAAATCTGAATACCTAAAATACAAACACAAAAATGAACGGTGCAATGACGCGTGCAGACATCGACCATTTACAAGTCAAATTGCATTTTAGTTCTTATCGGTCTGTTAAGTAAATAGCTGTTTCTTTATTATACGAGCATGTAAGCTTGATCTTTTAGATATTCCGTTAATCTGTTTAACATAGTAAGTCAACTAACTATCTGTGTTTTGTGTTTCTTCCTATCTCGAACATTCAAACTAAACGCTACCTCGCATGAGTGTAATCAGTCGGAGGCAGGTTAGGTTGTTAATGATTAAAAAGTCGACCTCGGTGCCTGCTGCGATTACTTTTTCGAATGTTGAGGCTTTTGTTCATTGTATGTTTGAGAATCAAAGAATCCAAAAAATGCATGCTAAACCATGCGAATTGATTGTATAATTCGGCTGTAAGCAATTTTACGACAACATTAATATATTAACGACCACGTTTCATCTAATAAATTATATGCTTTATAGGGCTATTATAGCAACCGTTTGTTCGCTAGCAGTTACAAATAGAATTTATGATGCCAATTAAAATTATTAAATTTATTTATAACTTTGCTCGTCAGAATACCATAGGATGATAGGATATTCATGTTTATCCCCGTGAATGGGAAAACCAAGGGGGCAATCGTCAGATTACCTCGCGCCCACGGTCGGGTTACTGGAGCTATTGCAGTGTGTTGTATAATAGAGACATTCCTTCAATTTGGTAGAACCCAATAGTCCGATGGGTTAAGGTAATGTCCTTTAAGTGCCTTGCCCAGGAATACAACCTACTGGCTAGCGAACAGTTTCGCATTTGCAACCTTTCGGCTGAAATGCGCCGCACTAAACCACCAGGCTAATCGGTCAGACCATTTAGTTATAGCAGTCAAGTTTACTATGTGGAAAGCCTTAGATTTAAAAAAAAACCTAATATTAAATTTGCAATCAAAATCTATAAAGCCCTTCTAAGTTTTACTTCAAATTTCGAGTTGGTACCCCTCCGTAAATTGGAAACTTCTTTTCGGCAAAACAGGTAGGAAATGACTAATAAAAATATTTCATTTACAAAACTCTACTGAGCTATTACAAAACTGCACTAAACAATAAAACACTTGAGCGAATTCTACACATGTCGCTTACAAGACTGGGGAATAACCCTATCTTCACTCTGCAAAACACTCACTTAAACACCGTGATTAAGACGGTATCACTCTTCATGATACGAACCCCCATATATCAATCTAATGGTTTGTACGTGATCCAAATATCACTGGCGATTGAACGGACACAACCACTACCTCATCTGCCCACGAATATAACAATAGCTGTTTAAAAATAAAAAAGCCATTTGTTTTTATAATTTTAATTTCTGAAAATCGATTCTGCTTTAAAAAGTATTCCTAAAACGGTGCTTCACAGTAGAGTTATAGTGTGGACTACTTTTAAAAAACAATTATATTAAAAAATATGTACATACATTTGACCTAATAGTGCTAATGTGAAATAACAGAATATAATAAATGTAGCTTTAAAAAAGCTAATTGTTTTTTGGTATGTACTACTATTGGGACGGTACAATTTTGGCACATATTCTATATACATACGTTAAAGGCAATTATCAATACATATCTAAAGAGACGTGATAAAATGTCCTAGTAGTGCTGTGAATTAAAGGTAAAAATATAAAAAATAGACGTAAAAATCAGTACCAGTAACTTTATGTTAATAGTTGAACAGTATTCTGGCAGAGAACACAATGTGGATGAATATGAACTCCAATTCAGCCCCACCCATACTTTTGTGCACTTCGAGTTTAATAATTATGAGCTACCCTACTGAGCTGGTTTGGTGCAGATCTATTAAACCTAACTTGTAAAGAATTCCATACATATGGAAATTATTTCAGAACATAAGCAAAATATAAAATCATGACACCTTCGGACGTATTTAAAATTCGGTAAGTATAAAACTGAGTATAAGTTGATTGCATGCTTTCTCCACTAGAATCGGATTGAAACAGGAAGCTTTAAGAAGCGATTGTTATTTCCATGCTGGCTGTCGTACTTCAGATTTTGAGGGTTCTTTGATTTCTGGTGAAAATAGAAAATCGGAACAAAATACTCACATATCCTTTGCAATGACAAATACATTTTAATAAATTATACATCTTTAGTCTGTAGTTTTAAGCGTTCAGTTTTTGCATATTTTACATGTTTGTGGTAGGGGATTGATAAGAAACCAACAAGCTTGTTTAATGTCTACCACTTGGCTAGGGGGTAGGACTTGAGCTGATAAGTTGCAGGAGCAAAACCAATCATTTGCTGTTTGGTTGTGAATACTGGATTAATGGGTTGTTAAAAAACAGCAATGTCTTATCATTAAAAGTCATTTTACACTGAAGTAATATCTTACACCTGCATAAGCGCAGCGGGACCAAATACATGGTTATAATCATTTGGTGTTTTCATACTAAAAAATAATTTCCAACCAGATAGAAACAAGATATGCTTCCCACCTATTTTAATAAATAACACAATCAATGTTTGGTTGACAAATCAAACCGGGCCATAGGATAGGCTCATTCTGTCTAATATGAATATTTACACTAGCCTATGCTTATATAACCAGCATACCGACCTCCTGGCATCGCTTTTAATGGCCGCCGCTCACTATCAAATGGTTTGATAGCTCCAGTGTTGGAGTCATACATGAGACTACTGTAGAAGTTGTTGGCACCACCAACTCTATTCGGAATTCTAAAGACAGAATGTTGAGGTTAGAAAATTCTTGGCCAACCCTCTCCACACTTTGACATTATGCACCATCGCTTAGAGATGTAATTTTTTAAACATTTTTAAAAGTTTAGCGATTAAAAAAGAACTAGAAATAAAATATCAGAGCAGTTGTAGTATTACATTTACAAATTACCTTGGGTTGGTGAGTGGTTTCCTTAATGAGATATTTCTTTCACCCAACCTGGGTCTGTCAGGGGGTCTTGGGGCAGGAGGGGGCCTCATCACCCTTAACTGGGCTTTGTCATGGTCAGTGAGCTTTCCAATTTGCTGGTTCTGTATTGTCGGTTCGGTCTGGTGAGAAACGATGCTGTGAGCCTAGAGATTCAAATATTTGTTTGTGTTGGATGAGCATGGGTAGAATATTTATCTTTTCTCTTTGTGAATGGAAAATATATGGTGATTTACACATGGGTAATCTAGTAATTATCTTTTGCCCACCCTCTGGGTTACCGAAGTTATTGCAATGTGTTGCATACAATATAACCTTTTTTCAGTTTAGTACAAAACCGTAATCCATTGGGTTCAGGCGATGTTTCTCCAGTGCCTTGCCCAAGGACCCAACTGACTAACAAACAACTAGTTTTGATCTTACACCTGATCGGCTGAAAGAAGACAGAAGAATAAACCAACCTATTCGACTGGACAGATACATCCTAATGCGTGGGATTACAACTTGGTACTTAACTCTAATTGCATGGATTATAAAATCATTTGAACTGTTAGATTACTAAAGTTGGTAGTGGTTTGGATACACCATTTTCCCTTGTAAAATCACTTTAACCTGCAAGCTTCCAGTTTGCCTCAGCAAATTTACATATGTCATGCATTAAGTTTTAACTCTTTCTAAGATGCCTTGCCGAAAAAAATAAGGAGCAGCCGAAACTGAACTGCTTTAAACATATTATTCTATTATTTCCAGCAGTTCCGGGGCAAAATGTGCTACGAATTATCCTGTTGCAAATTGTACTTCCTAAATTTAGGTCTCACAGAACGAGAGGCTTTTGCATTCTTCCTCCCATCTGTTTTAGCTGCGCACTTTAACTGTTTGCACGGCAAATCACCGTCCTCAAACATACTGCTTATTTCCTCCAGGAGCATCTGACCGCTGGTCTGGTGGCTTCCCTCACTATTTACTTCTGCATGTGGATTGTCATTTAGAAAGGGAACAAAAGAGTTTAGGTCATGTTGGGGTCACAAATAGATAAATGAGCTAAAATAAGTTGCAGGTCGACTGTTTGGTTTGATCTGTCTGGTTTGACACAGACATTCGATCATTGGATATTTGTATTTTGCCTATCATGCTTTTTCTTTCATATTTGTAGTATGCTCACAAAACATGAACCTCACATGGTATACTTTAACTCAAATTAATTAACTGCTATTTTAAAAATGACGGCTTATATTTATGACATTCTTGGAAGTTTCAAAATCAGTCTTATTCTATTTTCCTTATACCACACACACAAAACACCACAATAACTTTCACAGTTGAATAGACATTACACTATGTAAAAACAATAGTTTAATAAATTACGGCTGTTCTGTTGTTTCCTGGTGTCCCAAACTTGCTTTGCAGATATGGTGGCGTTATCACAAAACACATGACCTGAAGTATCCACACACCTGCAAGCATTGTGTCTTACTTGCATTTTAATTGGCTCACTCATTGAATACCTTTAAACAGCTAATCTAAAAGTCTATATTTATTTCTAATTTCTGTTTAAGACTGATGCTTTGAGTCAGCAATGAACTGTACAACTGTTCTTTCCAAACCAACTAAATAAAACAACCTGGCGTCTGATGACTTGTCCTGCCATGCTAACCAAGGTGAGCCATTCATGTTATCAAGCAAGGTTGTTCGGATGGAGTGCTGGCCTGTACTCATGGATGCCTGTTCATCCATACCCCATGCATTTAATACCTGGGTAAATGTACTAATTTGTCCCACCCATTTATAGTAGCAGTAGCCTGTACACTGGAGGATAACTTAACTGATGATAAACTGCACAGTTGTTTTCCTTGGCAAGGCATATACCAACTGTTATTTTTAGTCTTAATAAAAAAGATTAAATGAAAAAGTGTCAAAACACGCGAATAACTGAACACCAACGTTTTATAGTAGCCCCTGATTGACATATACCCTCCCTAACCTGTCTTATATGTTTATGTGGTCACTTAACTCGGCAATCATTTGTGAGGACACAGAATTTGAACAAAAATCCAAGCTTACATTATGAAGTGTTACACAACACACTAATCCCACCTTGAGTGGTAATATAATTGTCATCTGTTTTAATAACTGTGTGCTATCTACATGTTTGACTGAGTCCGACCGATTACCTTGGTGGGTTAATGCGTTGCATTTTAGCCAAAGGATGGAAGGTTAAAAAATGGTCGCTAGCTATTCGGTCATGTCCTTGGGGAAGGAAATTACTGGACAGTGCTTAAACCTAGTGGATTGATCGATTGTAACAAATCAAAAGGAACGTCTCAATCATACCCAACACACTGCGATAGCCCTGGTAACCCAGCTATGGGTTTACCATTCTCTGGGATAAACATGAATGCCCTATATTTACTATACTATTGGCAATTTAACCTTGTACAGCTATGATTTGCATAAGAAGTGGGATTCAAACCGATGTCTTCATCCTGCCATATACCCACGCTGATAACTTTTAAAAGTATCCTATCCAATTAATATGTAAAGCATAAATATGACAAAATACATCGAATAAACTTGCAGTTTCTTACCTGTGCAACCATGGCCTGATGCTTAGCTCTGCTTTGCTGCAGCAACTCCTTACTCTGTTGTGCCAGCATGTGTGGCTGCTTGGTCAGCAAGTTGTTTCTATCCAGGTTGTCCGAAATGCTGGCTGTGCTTATTGACTTGTGTTGGTGACCTTTGTGAAAATGTTTTTATTGGTGATATATTTATTTACTAAAATAAGGTAATTAGGTTTTTAATAAGATAAATTATATTGTTTTATATAGAACTTATTTGTGTTTATTTATATACCGGTATTACTTGTATTACAATCTTTTAATTTGGGTTGCATTAAAAAAGTAAAAACACATACATGTGTTAGCCGCCAGTCGAAATGTTAGGAGCTAAAAAGTAGTAGAGATGATTCATCCCACTAATTAGCAGTGTCCTTGGGCAATTAACTCGGTGGACAATACCTAAACCTAGTTGAAAAAAAATTGTCAAATCCTTTATCAAATCCCCCACCAATTAAAACATGACCTCTCCAACCAACAACCACACATAGGAACAAAGCAAACAACGTACCGTTCTCATGATCCCACACACCAGGATCGAGCATACTTTGCAGGGAGGGGTCGATGTTAGCGAGGTCGGATAAACTTGATGCTCGTTGAGTTGGTTGGATTTGTCGGTGGATTTCTGGATCTGTGGGGAGTTTGGTTATTTACTTGATTGCACACGGATATTGTATACGACATTACAATTTACAACATAATTTAAGGTTTTTATTTATATATTATATGAGTTGGTGCATTAGTAGTTTATTACAATATTTAATATTTTACTATTACTAGCACAACAGTTACACTGGGTACATACTACCTAAATAAACATGTGATGTAAAAAATACCCTCCCTCCAGCTACGGTTGTATTTTGTGTTTGTATTTCTAAAGTTTGTAAGAGTGGAAATACTTTTTATTTTTCTTATTTTATGTTATGATGGAAAAAATAAATCTAGTTTTTTTGACCACTAAGTAAGACGTGTTCTTATATTCTCTGAAATAAATACAATATGTAGACATTATACACCATCGGTGCAATATTATTTTCTGTGTTGTACTTGACCCATTCGAACAGCTAGCTGTGGGCATGGTGTAGAAAACATCCAATGCTATCATCACACATCCACTTACTAAGTTGGTGCGGTCGTTTCATGTTTGCTAGCGACAGGCTCGACAAATGCTGAGTAAGCGAAGTAAGCTGAACTGATGATGCGGAGTACTGACGAGCTGCTTGTCGCTCCGATAATCGCTGAAGCGCGTCTGCTATTGCTTCTTCATTTGCAGCTGGTCAAATATTATCCAATTTTAGGAAAGACTACTTTGTATACATGTTTAAATATCATTGTTGGTTAAGATTTGGAAAGCGAGTAGTTAGAAAAGATACTGCTCAACCTTATCTTCCACAGTCATTCTTTGGATAACACATTTCATAAAAAATAAATCCACAAAATCGAATAGTGCAAAGACAGGATTCACACTTTATACAAACTTTTTAGTTTCCCGCCATTCACATCACATCACACAGTACATCACACTCACCAGTTTGGTAATGCAGACTGCTTCCAAGCAACCTACTTGCTGCCGACATCGGTCGATTGGTCGGTGATGTGTTATTGAACAAAGAGCTCGTGCCTGGTGAAGGTTTCGTTATTTGGGTCGTCATATAATCTATGCTTGTAGCTGAATGATATTCATTTGCAATCGAATGCACTAAGGGTGGAGGCCATGTTTGAGCAGAAGTTTGATGAAAAAACTTGGAACACCACATGTTCACTGTCGAGCACCAACAGAGTATATTAATAAGGTATGATCAATTATCCCTGAAAACCTCTGGACTAGTGACTAGCAGGTTTCCATCCTTAAACCTTTTAGCTAATGTTTTAACACATTACTAACTTGCCAACTGGCCGTATAACAGATATTTCTACGAAACTAGAAAAGACCTAATAAATAGAAAATAAATAACATAATGGTGCTTTACCTCTAACAAAACATGTTTGTGAAAGATTTTCTTACTTGAGGATGGAGAGATATTTTTTGCACTTGCTGGTCTTCGTTGGTTGGATTTCGAGGTGGGTGGGGTGAGTTTGGAGCTGTAGATGTATGCTGCCTGCTGCATGGAACTCATGCCGTGCGGGGGTGTGTGGTATGCGGGGACCCTTGTCAACGAGGTGGCTGACGGGGACTTGGTGAGTCGAAATGGGGTGGAGCTGGTTGGTGGGTGATCTGTGCCTGGGTGTCACCCCGTGGGTGTTGATATTTAATTGGTTTCCATAAATTACTCTTAGCAATAATAGCAGAATAAGTGTCTATTGATTTTAGTTTAAGTAAGTCTATGGCGTTTTGAGGGTATTATTTCCACAATTAATGTGTAAACCTCGTTGAAACCCACCTTCCTTGTGTTCCTCAGATTGCGATGAATATGTCCTCACGGCGGTGTATGGGAGACGATCTAGACTCGGAACGCGTGATCGTAGTTGCCGTGGCGACGTCACACCCATGACAACGGATGTCCGAGCTTCATTGGGGTCATGGGGCGAACCTTTCTCAGCTCTGTGGGAGTGAAATGGTTCGCGTTTAAAAAAGCAAAATTTCTCAAATAAAAATTGGTCATTTAATTTATACTTAATAGTTTTTGCCAACCAAAGTACACAGAATGACAATGAAACTACGACACACACAGGAATATTGCAGCATTCATGAGCTCCTTTTCATCATATTGTCCTAAGTGTACTTCATATAGGCGGACCAAGAGGTTAAGCGGTTGAATGATTATTACTGACAGATTATTTGATCAAACAAACACTTTGAGTAATTTGCTGATTTAATTGGCAATGCACAATTAGAGAGAATAAAGCTGGAATAACAGGAAATGTACTCTTTGCTATATCGTTTGTAGTTATCATGTGCCAACTAATCAAAAACGACAAACGCACCTTGAACTAGTCTTAGGTTTGCTGGCTCCTAAAAACACAGATGCTGATTTGTTTTTGTGAGTGTATGTGGTGAGAACCTCCTCCAGTTCTGTCTCTGATGCGTTGATCACGAATCCACGGAAATCAATGTTTGGGATATCAGGGGAATTCCCTGTTTGGGGTTTGTACGGACCACCGTCGCTGTCAAGGCTGGTGAAAAATAAGGCATTTTTTTATTTTTTTATAAAAATTTAGTGATTTTGTAAATTCAAATTAATATTCTTGTAATTTATAAGAAAAGTAAATGTTAAAAAAAATGTTGGGATCTGGAGGCAATTTTTGAGTCGTTTTAGTAAAATAAAAATTAATATCAAAATGCAGATTACCTGAAACCGGTTAATAGAGAAACTGATTAAATAAAGTCATTGGCAAACTAAACAAGAAAAACTTTATATATATGATAAAAAAAATAATATCTCCTAAGCAACAAATATAATACCTCCAAAATTTTTAAATTTATAGTAGAGGCACTGTTATATAAAATTCCATAAACCAACCCCAAATGATGCTTATGTTCCATAGTATCGGTCTCTTTGTTATAAATGTGAACAAAATCTCCAAGTTGTTTGGCGAGGATCCTCTTCCTGTCAGCGAGCGCCAACCTTCTGCTGGGCACAACCACCGAGAACGCCTGGCGCAGATTCCCCGCAGCTCGCTTCAAGAAGCGTAAAACCAATTCCTGGAAATAAAGTGGTTATTGATTAGTTTCCTCATCAAAACGCAAGCACAAATAGGGCATGGAAATATCTATTCACAAACTGAAAGAAGTGTAAGAACATTTCCTGGTGTCAAAGCAGCTACGGAAAAAAAATTATTTTAAGCTAAGCAAAAAAGGGCAATCAAAAAAATTATCTGTATTAAAGAATTGTTGCACTAATTTCTAAAGAAACTGTAAGTTATTATAACCCTTATAAACACAGTCAGTTTGAAGTAACCCACAGTGTGTTTTCACAAATAATATTGAACTGACAACTATAAATTCATCCACCGTGGATGACACCCACCATCTGATCCTCCTGTTTCACCACAGTATCCGACGAATCTTGGTTGTGCCCCTCGGACTCGATCATCAGTCGATGTTGGACACGCGACAAGTAAGCCGAGAAAGCCTGTCGCGCCTGCACTTTGCTATAAAAGGAAACGATTGGGTCACGTACAATTGCAACTAGTGTAATATCAATGAGGTTGATAGATCGTAGATATAACAGTTCTGTGATTAAAAGTGTAAACTTTGTTTCCACTATATAAAAAGGAAACTACTTATAAATCGCTTATTAGAAATATGATAGTAATGCAATTATGTAAATGTAATATGCAATTATGTAAAACATTTAATGTCTTAATCATGTAAATCACATAGCTGCCATCAATATTTTCTACAATGGGTGAACTTCTCACCTGAGGTTTCCTCCAGATTTGAGTGATTGAAGCACACTTACACCTTTTCTATGCCTTCCATTTATTATCGGCTTGTGGGGTGCACTTGGTGGATATTTCTTCTTAGGTTGCGATTTCGACTTCTCTGTCAGATCCCTGTTACTTTGATTTTCCTCTGAGGAATCACTTGATTCACTCGACGAGTCCTGGTCGCCAGATTTCGAATCTGTTGTTGAATCGGTTGATTTTAAATTGTTTTCTTTGGAATTTGATGCAACCGCTGCATCGTGTAGCTTTTTCAACTTCAAAGTAGTGGTGCTAGTGGTATCTGATGTGCCACTGGATTTGTACATGTAGACCCTGTGCGTGGTCGCCTGTTTTGTCTGCTTATCACCACTCTCATCAACAATTTTGGTTCCAGAACTCGATTTTATGTTCTTATTATTCCCATTTTCCCGCGTCGACTTAGTTCTTTCCGTTGCTTTGTCATCTTTTTTATCACCGTCCCTTTCGGTATCTTTCTGACGGCTTTTCGGACGGATCCCACCTTCAGAAGCACCCGTTCGCGCTCTTGTCTTAACATCCGGTGTTGTGGCGCGTTGTCTCACCCTCGTTTTAGGTTTGTTCCTCTGCTTCTCATCATCGGTCGATTCCTCTTCATCGGACGAAGAGCGATGACGCTCCAAACGACCTTGACTCAGTGGTTTGTTGTCGATACCTGTGGGTGAGTTTCGTAATGAGGTGTTTTTTAGATTGAATAGATCAGGGAATTAAGACTGTTTTATGTTGTATTAAAAAGAACCAGAGGTAAAATTGGTTTTAAATTAATTAAATCCAGAAATAATACTAAAAAATATTATTAAAATAATATTATATAAAAATTTCTAAAATAATTTGTGG
>CH003383.1:233505-294037 GCA_000149265.1 Ciona savignyi
TAATATGTTACCATAGCTCCAACCCATTTATTGTGTTAACAATTACTGACCAACAGGGGTGTCCTTCTGCTTTGACTTCTTATGAGAATGCTGGTTTGTTCTTCTTTTCTTGTACGACTCAAGTGACAGCAGTTTGCGCTCGTATTGCATTATTCTGTCCGATATGAGGTGTCTTCTACTATCTAACATCTACAAATGGGTATTATAACATTTAAACGTGTTTTCAGCTAAACCAAAAATCAGACATTTCTGGGTTAGATTTCCAACCTGATTATGATTGCCATGATGTAGTGCAATGGGTCGTTTAAGTACTGCTCAATATACAACAGACTGAAATGGCAGTGATAACTTGAAAGGGGAAGTAATTTGATCAATACCAGTGTTACAAAGCTCTCCCTGACAGTGATTAAAAATGAGTATCCCATTCTAGCTTTACATTTACATGGCTCAATGTAAAGTTACCTGGCTAGATGATACACTTCTCATTCGAGCAACAGCAGAAGTATAAGCTCCTGCCTTCGATTTGCCTCTGAAATGAAAATCAACAGAATATCAAGTTAAAAATAAACTATCAGAAGTTTAAGCATCTTACCATATTTGAAATACATAATATGGCAAAACAGGCTGGCAAATAAAAGGACAAACTGGCATTCTTTACCAAATTCCTAGCATGTTATGTCCTTATTTCAATTTAGACATAAAAAATGTACCAGTATACCACATAATGACCATCAATAGTATATGGTGCCAATTAAAACTTATTGCCCACCTATCTGGAAACAACTTCTGAGCCAACATCTGGTTCATGTTGGATTTAAACTCCAAGAATGATCCGTAATGTTCCCATGTCTCCGCGGTCGGGAATATCCTCACAAAGCTACCTCTTCGTTGATATTGTTCCTTTACCATCTTCAGTACCCGTGATTCTTCAAGGGAAAGTCCCCCTTTAACCCCGGGTATTGCTTCTTTTGCCCCCGCCGATGCAGGCCTCTTGTTTTGTACCTGCAGTTTTGCGAAATGATGTATTCTACCCATAATCTGAAAGTTTTTTTTTTCAGAGTCTCATGTTGGCCTTTAAATTTCACATTTTCTATATCCAAACAGTGTAGTGTTGTTGAATTTACTCTTTTAAGATTCTTATATTTAAATATAGTTCTGTTACTAATATAATATATTTTTTATCACACATTGTCCCTTTAAAAAAAATGTATTAGGATATAGCCCTTTTTAGTTTGAATAGACACCATGATAACTGCAATCTTTACTGCAAGCACAAAACACATTTTTTGCACATTGTTAGTTGAAAGAAAAACTCGCAAAGAAAGGGCAAAAAGGATATGAAAAATGGCATGCAAAGGCTCAGCTTCTGGAAGAAAGAAGAAAAACATCTAAAAGGGTTGGTTAGTAAAGTGTTCAAAAATAAATCAGTACCGGTATAAGAGACACAAGGTTTGGTAAAAAGCAACCCACAAAGTTAGTAAGGACCACTCATTCTTACCCCTGGTATAACAGTGTTTCCTGATATGGTTTTTGAAGCAGAGTACGGACGCTTTAAAGATAAAAATAATAAATAAAGACCTATCCAAAAAAACTGAACATGAAAAATATTAGAGAATACCTGGAACCTATGAGCAAAAGTTAAAAAGGGAATTATATATAAAAACCACACTTACACGAAGGTAATCCTGCTTTTTTGCTTTGCTTCTTGTCATTGGATCAACACATGAGAAACCTGGAAAAATTAAAAGAAAAATGAAATTAAAAAATGAAATCTTAAAAAAGGCCACATTTAAATTGAATAACACACTCGTGTTTATTACCTGGGGTTAAAAAATGTAGAGGCGAGCAATAATGCAGCAGTATAAATGTTAGAATGCCATGAGCACACTGTCATATAACTGTCACATTACTAGAATTAATGCAATTTGATATAACAGAAACTTTTTTTCTGTTTATACAGGCATATGAAAATTTTAGAAAGTCACTCTGCCACAAGCATGCACCAACCTGCCAAACTGAAGAAGTCCGCCACCATACTTGATTTGATCTTAAGATCCAGTGGTGCATCACTGGAAATACAAAGATAATCAAAATAAACAACCTAACGTAATAAACTCTGTAAATGTGCATAATAATAAACGTAATATATACAAAAGGTCTAAAAACTTTAGTTTAAATGATTAAAAGTCCAAATTTCGAGGAGATACGTCACATGTTTGAACTGTTTTTTGAAATTCTATTAAATTAACCAACATCAGTCAAATTCAAATGATCATCTCATTCATACATTACGCGAATAGCATTCAATTTATAAATAAGAACATTTTAATTAGTAAAGGCTAAAAATTGGAGATGGCTTATTTAAACCGTTTGAGCTATATTTAAATATTACATTTGTGTTCCTTTAAATACAAATTTAACACTTTTTAAGATTTCTTTAACAATGGCAGGGTAGGTACAATACCCATTATTATTTTTAAACATGGAAAAAAAAATAATATATTTTAAAATGACTAAGAAAGTTGTTAAATTAGCTTGTGTATGGTTTAATAACTTGCAGGATGTAACTTTAGGCTAATTGTTTTTTAAAGTACCAACAAGTTAAACTGGATATGCTTTCTGCAATTTGTTAAAAAAAATGTTGAAACTCTATAGTTTATAATACATTTAGGAGTACTACCGATACTAATATAAGCCGTAAAAATAACAAAAAAAAATTCCGAATGTGTAGAGTATTGGCCTAACCTAGTAGTGTTAACAGTACAATAGCTTTAGAATGTGAACAATTAAATAGTTTCCTCTGTAAAGAGTGCTTTGTTTGGGCAATGCCTTTATTATTTTTAAGCGTCACTAGCTTACCACTGTGGGTTAAATCTGCCATACAATGTGAAATTGTTTAAGACAAAGACAGAATTTTGAAGAAGGCAACATAATGGATAAGATCAGTCGTTTAAACTTGTTAATCTGGATTTAAAAGAGGTTTTAAAAACCAGGACCTTCGATTAGTAAGAGTTACAAATGGCAGTAATTACTGGTACTTGAAAAAGTCAACCACACTCTTACTTAAAATTTAAAGATCTCATGATGCTAGTAAGTGCTTTGATGAGAACAATGGAAATTTTTAAGTCAAAAATCTCTTAATCCTTTGTGTTTAAAACAGAATATGACTTGGAAAGTTTAAACCAAGCAACGCCATATATATGTACATAATAAGGTGTGATCGCGCATAAAGTGCTTTTAAAATGAAGAAAAAAAAATCTCATACGATGGATGTCCACTGTCCAGTATGTATATATATGTTAAAATTCTCCATATTTGACACAATTTTAAAAAAGTTACATTAAAAAAATCGGTGCATTGAAACTGAGTATTATCACAGGAATGGAAAACGCTGGGAGGTTAGAACAAGGGTAATCATCAGAATACCACAAAGGAGAAATTCTTTAGTTTTTGTGCAAGATCAAGCAACTTCTATTGACTGCTTTGTTCAAATAAAAATGCAAAAATAGTTACCATGCCAGTGAAGGCGATAGATTACCCTCCAATATCCATGGCTTTAAGTTCTCATCAATCAAAATATCAAAGCCGTACAACTCTGGAAAATTAGATGCATATGGATTATTATATTGAACTTAAAATAAAAAAGCATCACATTGGACTTATTAATATTCAACGTCGCTTTCAAAGCTTCATTTAAAATTTTAATGCACAAAACTTCTGTTATTGATGTGCAATTAAGCTTATATTTGTATTTAAAAATGTCACATTCTTCTTAATTGAGGTCAATTTTACAGTGTCTCATACCACAATCACCAACATTTTTTAGATTAAACACACTCAAACATTAACAATAAAAACCACCAACAAAAAACCATTAAATTTTCCAACAATTCCCAATGGTCAACGCTTCTGTAGAAATAAATAAATATAGATTTCAGAATTTGAATATTTTGTTTACATTAATAAATTACAAATGCCTGTCCAGCTGACCTGACATAAACCTGTTTCAAAAACATAGCAACAATGCAAAAACCAACCGATGCAATTCTCCCTGTGTGGCACGAACATCCGACATGCGGTGGCGATAGGGAGCTCAGCAGCCAGGATGGATTTGATGATGACGGCCTCGATCCTCACCATCAGCAGTGAGGTGTCGATGCCTTCCTGCTTGAGGTACCGGAGCATGGCACTCATGCTCCACTTGTTGCCGTAATCCTCCACCTCTGGGTCCTCGCATCTGCGGGTTTCAGGTGATTATCACAAGGGGGGGGGGTTACCTGATTACACCGAATATTTATGTTTTATACCGATACCGGTGGATAGAAACATGCAAGAAGTGTTATTACACTGGAAATTGTCATATCACCTTGTGCCTACAATCACTGTACTAGACTACTGTGTTGTATTTAGTATATTTTATATTTTTAATGTGTATTGTACACTAATGTGTTGGTTTTCAATATGAACCACATTCCTACTGTTTTATTTCTATCTAGAAATTAACCAGGTTCGTACTTTAACCGACTAAGCTGGGCATTAAAGCACATTGCACCAATTTTTGGAACACATTACGTTATTTAAAATGAAACATAATACTCAACAAGCATATTTTAACATAACATTTCATTTATACATGCTTAGCACAACAAATTCATGAGTATTTCAATGACTATATTCAAACAAATTATACAATCAGTCTAAAAATACAAAACACTTTCAGACACAAATGTGATGCATTATAAACATATTAGTTCTATTTTCACACCTGACGTAGTCGTGACTTTTCTTATTGATTGAGTAATTGGTAAGGTGCATCATTTGGTTTTTTAAATGTCGGTTTGTCTTCTCATATTTGACTGTCGCGAATCTGTTTAATAAAATGTTGTGATGAAAACAAACTAAATTAATATCACATGTTTAAAGTTAGTCAATTTAATATGGAATTTAAAACTCTTATAACTAGTGGAAATACCTTTTTACTACCAGTAGTACTATTTCAAATCAAATAACCCTTTAAAATTTGTGTTCTATTTTTGAATGAATCTTAAAACCCAACAAACTCTTAAACCATACACAAACAATTAGTGTTGCATTCGTACAGATATAGATACCTAGTTAGCCCTTCTTCAAACATGTAGATAAGGAGTGGGTCGTATGAGGTGATAGCGACGTAAACTCGAACATCGAATTTGAAACCATCAATGAGCAAAGGATTGCTCACGTACTTGCATACCATAATATTGTCTTCGAGCGGGACCTGGTTAGGCTAAAAACACAAAAATAAATAAAGTAAAAAAATGAGGTAATTTATTAGGAAATAAATACTTGGGCAATGTGTAAATTTTGATTAGATGACATTATTCCAATGTTGGTTGAACGTACCGGTAAATGGTAACCATTGCTGTAAGAGAGATAAAACATTTATTATTTTGTCATCAAATAAAATGCGATTACAAGCTCAAAATCATTCTCTTAAAATATTACAATTTAGAATTCCATATCTTATTCTAGAAATATGACTGCTTGAAATTCTACATATGAATTATTAATAGGCAGATATATGAAGTAATATGCTGAATACAATTCAAACAATTGTTAAAGCAAACCCACATTATTAATGAGATAAATCCCTCTTCCTCTAGAAGAAGCAATCGGTTTCACAATCCATGATCCTTTCTCTTTCATGTAGGCAGCTGGAAATCATAAAACATTTGCAAAACCACTCTATATATCAATTCTTATGATGGAGAAGTAGGTATGACAGTAAATATCAAATATCCCAATAAACTGACTAATGTTCAACTTATGTTTGTTGTTAAAAAAAGTTTTCTTAGCAAGGTGACTTTTGATAAGCTTACCACTCCCATTAAATTAGGCCGAAGACACAATATTTTAATACACATAAAGCTGGCATACATATATATGTGTCAGTTTGTAATTACATATACGCTCTCTTCCAAGCAACCTATATTTTTTTAATAAATTTTAAAATGTGGTACACTAGACACAGGAAGATTATGTTGCATATTGTATATATATATATGTGTGTGTTTCTTTTTATTGAAATTAACCAATTTCGTAATATAAAGCACTTAATTAACTGTTTAATCAGTCTGTTTACAGAAAAAAAACACTTCTTCGCCAAAACTTTAAATTCTGTTAAACATGCAATAGCGCAAAGCGAGATCATTAAATGTGTTGTTTACAGGGTGTAATGACAATGCCTTAACAAGCTTCTTGTACTTGTTGAAGGACGATTACAAAACAACGACAACAAATGACAGGGTAAAGGTCACTTATATTGTGAATTGTGATGCCTCAATGTTGTTATTGTTTGATGTAACTGTAACTATAATAGCTTGTAGTAAGCTGGTCCAGGGTGAGTGAAAATGAGAGGCATGTGAAAAATGGTGCGACGTTGGCATAATAAGGCCGGTGAAACTTGATATTCAAAAAGCTAAGGCGGTGCGTCAGAATACGAGGTTAGGGATTAAATGGTAATGTGAGGTTATGTTAAGATTCCATTCTTAGCTCAGTTGTCTTAAAAGAAATTACATCAACAGGGAAGTTTTCTACAAAAAGACTCGTTAAAATATAATTTTTAAATGCATTTTTTAACCTTTGGTGCCACTTTTTAAAATGCAAAAAAAAACAAATACCAGAAATATTTTATGGATGAAACTGGATAACAAGGGCACAAGGATTGCAAAAAAAAGTACCCATGTTACTATACCATAATGAGATCGTAGAGGTTGATCAGGAATTTAATTTTTGTATAACATGTTGTGTCCGCTTTGCCGATTACCATTGCTGCATGCAAAGCAAATATATATTCAATTTCACTCACAGCAAAACTCCTGGTATTCAGAGGGCATCAAGTAACTTGTTGGTATGAAATCAAAATGTTTGAATCCCTTGGTGTGTGCCATTCGCTCTATATTCTTGTACAAGCGATCTTTACGAGTAATTTCATATGATCTGTTGATCGATTACAGTTAGTGTTTATTGTGGTTATTTGTAAACTCATCTAAATGAATTTAAGGATAGAAAACATAATTTAAGGACAGAAAACATAAAGTGGTATGTGCTGAATACATTAGTTTTTTGTTGAACTCATTAATATGCTATTAACTCTTTCACTCCCGGCCAAATGCATTAATTTAAACATGCTGTCCCGCAGTGTTTTTTTACAATTTTTGGTCATTTTCAAATTAGCTCAGTTTTTCTCAAATTTATGCTATGATTTAATATTTAGTATGGTTGGAAAGATAATTTATTCCTCTTTTAAACAAACCGCACACCTAGAATCTACCTCCAATAAAGAATATATTATGTAATCTTTAGTGAACACCACTTTTTATGTAAAGAAAATTCTGCTCGACTTTGAAAATTTTGAGGTGCACTGACAAACGAAATACTCACTAATTATTGGTATGCCCAAATGATATGAAAATTGGAATGTAGATTGTCTAATAGTTTTTGTACTCAGAAAAATTTTGAACTGTATTTGTATCTTCAGTAGTTTTTTTACTATTCCTAATTGAAATTTTCCTTTATTCTAACTATATTATGAAAAATTGAACCAAAACGCATTGAAGTTTTTAGTTTTGTAGAACTAAAATAGTAAAAAGTATAAATAAGAACAGTGAAGGAAGTGTAAAAAGGGCATACAAAAGCAAACAAACACAAATACTATATCCAATATTCTTCAAAGCAGGGCACACCGAACTAGCTAGTCTCGCCGCCTTTTTCTTTATCGTGCGCTCAGCAGGCCCAGCTGGATTCATGCTTTGGTGAACACGAAGCATAAACGCCTGCTGCGAAAACGTCACCAACGCTCTCCTTTTTTTCTCAACGGCACGAAATTCACAGAGAATGTAAAGAAAGACTTGCTTGACAAAAAGAGCTTCTCCGCAAGTTAACGCGACTCCTATTGGCTGATGTAGTCACTTGTAAATTCGTGTAAAAGCGATAGAAATAAGAGGCGAAGCCTTGAAAAAGAAAGCTATCACTCCTCGCATTTTTAATATTTCTCCACGAAAATAACAAAGAATAAAATATAGGGTTTCCTTGATCGAATGAGCCATAGCTGAGGTCTCTACCATTACGCATTGCGGAGAAATCGTTTTTTAGATTTGCACCCATTTATGTACAGGCGGGATACCATGTTTTCCCACCAACTCGCGATATATGGCGAGTTGGGACGGAAAGAGTTAAACTGTTAATGTTAAAGGACACAACTAACTAGCTAGCGATAACGTATGACATACCATGCAGACAGATTTTGAATTCAAAACACATCAGCATTGGAATTCATATGGGTGGATACGTCTATAGACATAAAACATTTAGCAATTGTGCTTAATCAAACCTATCACCTCGGAAAATGATTAACTTTCTGAAAATCTTGCAAGCTCCTCAGTGAGAATGGTTTAAGATGAGCACCAGTCCACATCAAGTTGAAGTCAGCGCTGTTTGGGTGCACCTGTGGGTGGTGGGGTTGGGTTTATAAAACAACCATACAGCGCTGCTACTTTTACTTAACAAAATTGAATTTGTTGGTGATTAGCTAGAAATCTAGCAGCATTTAAAAATTCGTAAATTTTACATGAAATAATACATAATAAGGTTAGTTTCATAGGTATCAGTAATTAGACTCCGTGGTTTTATTTTCTGTATCTACATTGCACTTATAATTAATTTAATACAGACACAGTATACCATTATTAATTAAGAATGTAAACAATTCACATGTGCTTCTCATTTAATTAATCACCTCATGAAAGCCGTAGGCTGATAAAACAGATCGCACCAGTTTGCTTTCAGTTTTCACCATCTTGTATGCTAGGTGATATTTTTCTGGAATTATTTTCAATGGTTTTAGTCACAATAACTAAATATCTTCTCTCAAGTCAAAACACGAAAAGTGTTTTATCTGAATTAATTGTTATGTTAAATGTGTTAGAAAGAAGTGTTGCAAACCTAATATATTTATTTTTTGGCCAAATTCAAAAATTCTGTTTTTATTTATAGGTTGACAAAAAAGCCCAAAAAAATTAAACAAACTATCCTTCCCATCCAAAGTACTTACTAAGCCCAAAAGCATTAGACAGAAATCACATTGTGTCAACACCAGGTGACTGCCATTGCAAAGCTTTGTTTTAATTAACCAAGAAATAGCATGTTTATATTGAAACAAAACATAGATAATAAAAACTATATAAGCCCTGGTTTAATTTTAAAGTAATTAAAGTACCCATAATAAATTATAGGTACAGCTTTCAAATATCATTAGTGGCAAATCATAATTTATATTCGATGTTGTGCTTAAGAGAATTATAAGGAGCATCCGATTTTACCTCCAATGCTTTTTAACTTTTTATCCCCTGGTTATCAGTGATTCCGGTCGAGAACATGATCAGTGGGGACCTTTTCGACCCATTTGCACTGGTTGTCCATTAGTAGAGACGTACTTTCACTAAAAAAATAATTTTTTATATTATTTTATCTTTTTGATGTCATACTGCAAAGGCACATCTTCCACCATGATATATTTGGAGTACGTAGATATTACAGTTGTAATAAATTAAACACGTCTACAACTACTAATTCAGGCCATTTTCAATAACTTTACGCTTATGATTGTATAAGTCTATTTGTCCTTTGGGTGTATTTTGTAGCCTTTATTAACAAAATGTGAATACCGGTAACTGTTGTGCTTTTCATACAACTAACACAAGTCTAAGATAAAAAAGCATTAATCAAAAACATTTAATCTGGCAATTAAGAGGAAAATCGTTAATGAAGCTTGACTCACGTGATTTTCCGATGATCATCAGTCTCCTCCTCTTCATCTTCCTCGGATGTTGATGGAGTGATTGATCCCGAGTAATCCGATGTCACCTCCGAAGTCCCAGGCATTTTATGTGGGTATGATCAAAAACTCTTTTTTTTTGTAAATATTTTTTTTAAATTTTGGACTACTACCTAATCATATGCATCTGATCTTTTTCATTGATGTTATTCTTATCAGTAAGAACTAAAGAACTAGCACACCAAGCTACTAGATGATGAAATGAAGTAAAACTTAGAGTTGAAAATTATACATTTAGATGCAATGCAGCTTACTGCAGTATTGTATACATTAAATTTGTTTTACAATGTGCAATAAAAGCAAACTTAAGGTTATTGAAGTAAGATTGTGTACTTCTTTATGTTAAATAAAGAGCGAAATAGGACATTTAATCACTAGTTCGGCTAAACTAAATAGAGAACTCTTGGCACGAACATTTTTTAATACATATTTTATCCTTTTGCTGCAAAAGATATGGTTTACGATAAAAGAAATAATCTCGCATGGGGAACTTGCCATGCTTTTTAGGCGGGATATCGGGGTGCATGACCGACTGCGATGTTTTCATAAAGTCTAAATTTAACAAAATCGCGGGCATTAATACTTTATTGGTGAATTTAAGTTAATCCCCCTTTTAAGTCTTAATTATTTGTTGTTAAATAGAAATACTAAAAAGTAGGCTACCGCTACTACAAATTAGGTAGACTATACGTCAACGCCAATCACATTCGGAGGTATGAGGCGATTGATTCAATGAAAGTAATACTCTAACTAGGCACTGAGTTCTACCACTAAAATAATACTACTATTCAAAATTAAGGGCATTGTTTGCATTTTATCCGTACAATAATAAGAATAAAAGTTTAAAATTGGACAGCTGCTGTAGCAACGGCAGGTTGCCACCTTTTTCACAGAAAGTAAATATACCCTTAAGTGCTGTACGGCCAGCTGACATTTCATCTCTTCTACCACATTGGTACTGTTTTATTTAAAATATTTATTTGTGCAGATAAATGAACACTTTATTTACTGCTTGGTTTTGTACTTTTTGTTTTGGCAAGGATATTGACAGAAAGCCTGTTATAATTTGCGCGAAAAAGTATGGTAGTAGTTTGACAAATGGAAGACTTCTATGGGTATTATACGGCTATAACAATAGTACCCTAACAGAGAGTGCTATGTTATAACAGTCATTTTATGTAAAAATATAAGAAATTTGTGTTTGACATAGATGCCGAGGGAAAAGGAAGATGAGGTAACATGTTTATCTTTATCTGTAGATACAGGTGACATGTTATCTCTAGGAAGAGCCCACCTCTAGGGAGAGCCCACCTAATTATCGTATCCATTCCATGATTAATTGAGTGTGACAAGACTGTTTTGTCGCCAAAAATTAGTTTTCCATTTGCCTTATATTTAACTCCCCAATCGTAATAGAAAAATTCCAAACATTCTAGTGTATTTCCCAGTTACACTGTTGATGAATAGAACCCTTTAATGCGGCGGAATCAGGTGTTGTTCGCTTAGTGCCTTGGACATGACACAACCGTCTTGTCATCGGCTGGATACAATCCGATTGTACAACCCTTCGGCTATCTGCAAACAGCCAAGAAGACCCATATGCTAACAAGTTACGGATTATAGTACATAAAGAGAACTATCTGCGATGATGTTAAAATCAAGGTTAAGCGTAATTCAATACACGATTAATACTTTCGCTTATATGTGCTCCGAACCACGTAAATCAATTTTTCCTTTAGGTGGACATGATTACATTATACGTTTGGATTAAAGGTCTAATTAAATTAGTTTATATTCAACTCCTATTTTTTTAAAGAAAGTTTAAAATGTACCATGGCCAAACATTCTACCTGGGAGCAGGATCGGTCTTGGTAAGTAGCTGCAGGTTTCAAATGTTAAAAAGCTAAAAAAATAGGGTCTTGGTATTTATTTTAATTGGACTCACAATAATTTGAATAAACGTTTTTTAAACTATATGCCTTGTGTAAATTTAAAATATTTCATATTATTCCACAGACTAGTATTTACTTGCTGATTTATTTCCTATACCTCATAAAACACAAATCTACAAAAATATTGAAAACGCAAAATTACTGCACAACTAAATCCCCGTTTGCCAAAATTAAGCAACATAAATATACAATAACAAAAAGAAACAGTATGTTTTAAGAAAAGTGATATAAATTTAGTTCCGTCTTTCAAAAAGACATTTGAATTATTTTTAGGATGTATTGGGAAAAAGTGTTGCTCCTTATTTTGGTGACTACTTCATGTTACAAAGTTGTAAAACAATTTATTTCTAGCACTGAATGCAAATTGAGTTATCCGACCACCTTCTATGAAAGGTAGATATGCAACACCGCTGCAAAAATATGGTTTAAAATGGAAGCTATTTATTCAATAAGTTTCTTTGACTTGAAGAATTTTCTGAGGTACAAGACTTGCCAGGTCGCTAAACCAATAAGACACAGCATGGAGAACATACTGAAGTAGAGGACTCTTGAATTTGTGGATTCTGTGGATGAAGAAGAAGTTTTAATGCATAATATTAATGTTTTTTTGTTGTTTAAAATATAAAAATGATGTACAAATGAATGGTTAGAATGGCAATAGAATGATATCTACAAACTAATGATCGACACTTACAAATCAAAGGTTGGTTTCGTTTTGTTCACTGTTACTAAACACCCCCAACTACCACAGTCTACCACAACCAGGTGCCCCACATAATACATGAAAAATGATGTTGGCCGGTTAATAAGTGTTCCCTGCTTACCATTTGTGCTTCGCATCTCTTCCTCTCTCTTCTTCATGTAACCAAACGCTTGGACAATAGATTCTGATAAATCTTCTAACCTACGAAGTTCAACTTCAAGTGGCTTCAATTTTTCAGTTTTAGCAAGCTGCAGGAAAGAAAAATGATTGATTAATCAAGTTTTTTGCAGTGTTGTTGCTTCAATTGTTACATGCTTTTACACAGCATGTAGTACATATTGTAATAAGATGTACATAAGTTGAAAAAGTATGATATATCAATTATCAACTCATATTTTTGATGTTGTATTAATTACAATATCACATTTTTCAATATATATATTTATATATTGAACGGATAAAATCACAGGCTTGCCCAACTTGTCAAATGGTATATTATTATTTAATATTTTTAAATATTTTAAGATTAACATAAATTAACTTAAATTTCGGTCCTGTGTCCCTTATTCATTTAAATTAATATAAACTGAACACGAGACACTTTGTTTCATGGTCTTAATATTAATAAAATTACACATTTACAAACATGGCAATATCAAAAACCCGCTGTCTGGGAATGGTATTTAAATCAGGATTCATAAAATTTCTTTTGCAAGAAAGCCAAGAATAACACTTTATTTCTTGCTAAAGGATTAGGGTTGGTACTGAATCACTTCCTTCCTTATACGCACGTCTGTTCTCACTTACCTCTTCATAATTTTTCGCCTCAACTCCTCTTTTCAACAATAAGCGTACTTCTTGTGCTGGCATCTTACCTGCAAATATTCAAAGTTAAAGAAATCGTACTAGTAAGTTATCGGGGATACAAATAATATAAATATACATGATATCTACACCTGGATTAATGGTAGTTGAACCATACACTAGAAGTCGAATAAACATTATTAACTCCGCAATTAATATGCAAATTAATTAAATTAAAAATTGTCTTGGTTAAGTACAGTTCAATTGCAATTTTAGTGTCCTTTTGCCACATTTAAATCACCTAATGTTTTTCGAGTTATACAAAAATCAAACTGCTTTTTCTTAAAATATTCTATACAATATGTTATATTCCATAAGACCAGTCTATTGCATGCATATAGTTATTTGACAATCGGTTTATTCTTGTACTATTACCTTGAAAGTCAGCTTTGCTAGAGAAGCAAATTTGGAACATATCATAATCGTCTGTGGTGAAGGCAAATTTTCCCTGGGTTACCTCCTCTTTTTGGTACAGTATGTGGCCATTGGTATCAGTAACCTGGTTGTTCAGAAAAAAATTGAATAATTTAAGATATGCGATTAATGGACCATAGTTTTCCTGACATATAAGCTTAAACACCAAAACACCTAAGTTATTAAATAGGATTATTTTTTGCAGAGAACATTCCAAAAATAAAAAACAAACAGATGAAAGTAAAAGATTTGATTGATATTACCTTCAAATTGACTTTAACAGATGGTTGGGTACTGATATCATAATCACCAGTTACTAAAACATCTTTGTGTATTTCTTCCCTCAGACACTTTTCTGTGTTCGTAGGTAGTTCAAAATAAAGTGAATTACTGCATTTTACCAGCAACAAGGTTCCAAACAATACATACAAATGCATAATTAAATATTTAAAACCTGAATACCAAATATGGAAAACAAATTACTCTATGTCAGTACCAGTACTTAATTTAGTGTCTATATTTATATAACAAATAAACCAGTACCCTTTAAGTGCAGGTATGGTTATGCTGATAGCAATATATTTTTCTGCTTCGCTTGTTATACCCTTTTGATTACTCGTTCGGGTGATAAGAATAATTATACAAAAAGAAAAATTAAACTGATCATATGTCTATATAGATTACCGATGTACATATGCCTTTCTTGTTTGGTTAAACCCAGAAAAAAATGGTAAGAATATAACTCTTCATTTCTGTTTTTTAATACGTTTCCATGTTAGGTAAGCTATAATTGTACGAAAAACTTTAGGAATTTTGGCGAAACATCCCAGTTTTTTATCACACATACTCTTGCTTTTAATGGTCTTACTACAACTGTCATGTTGTCGCACAATAGAACGTGAAAGCTAGTACGATAAAACAGTTCTAATATTAAAATTTCGCGAGAGGATTAAATTAACGTGTTATATTTTTAAATAAAACATTAATACCAAAAGAAAACTTCACAGACAACTATAAAGATGCACCGAAACGTGGCGTTTATCGACGATTGACCAATCAGAACTCAGATTATTCAGTGATGCAAATACAAATTTATTCAGTGCTTCCAAATCTTAAAAGCCTTAATATTATCTAAAAATATAGAAATCTTAACAAAATTCCCAAATTGCCATTCTTTAGAATTATCTTTAGAACCCAAATCGCCAAGGTCAGTCGATAACGGGATCGACTTTCGCCAAACAATGTGGTTTATTTCTTTGGGCAACATTTAGAGTACCAGTTGTTTAATTTGATTGCATAACTTTTTTCTATTAAACTTGTAGAACTATTTTCTGCCATTGCTACCCAACCTAAATTAGGTTTAACCTTTAATAAGCTGTGACTGTGTGAGCTATTTATAATGTTACTTATCAAAATAACTACAAATGACTATTTAAAATGAGATTCATCATTAATGAAACGTTCAACCAGATTGTAGCCTACAACCCGTCCGCTGGTTGCGTTTCAAGGATTAGACCCATTAGCTGTCAACCAGAGTATGCAACTTCCCGTGATTTACAGATGTAACTTTAATTTAAACCATATTGCACAATTACTGTCCCGACTTGCGTTTTAAGTAATTTAACATATACGATTTAAAATGTGTATAAGGTTCTTACATTTTTTTGATTTTCATACTAATTTTATTAGTGCACTATGTTTGTGTCTCGATTTTAGGCCTATAATATATATGGGAAAATTCCCGGGGTAAAGTATGTTATTGATATTCTAAATTTATTATTCTAGTTAATTATATATTTTGTTAGATTATTGGAGAATTTTTTAACCATTGTATATTTGGAATATATAGGCTTCTCTTTTTATCTGTTTATAAAATAAATTCGGACCGTAAATGGGTGTGTTTTTGTATTTTACCGATCTTATGTCGCTTAACTTTTAATTATAGTTTCTACAGAAAAATGTAGTTAACATAGTGCAGCCATTCAAAATCGTTTGTTTTGTGAGTTCTGCACTTGAAATGTCTTTTACTTATACGAGTATATATTTTTGTTTTCCTTATTTCACAGTAATCCGACTTTCCATTATAGTTCTTATTTCATACCAGGTGTACACAGTTAAGGTCTTTAACTACTCTAGTTTTGCCACTTCTTCCGACTTATTTTAAACATTGCTATTTTCTCCAGTACCGCAAGGAAGGAGCAAAATGTAAACTAAACTATTCTGGTGGTGGTCGGCTGGTTTTTACAGAAGCTGATTTTTTGCTTATTTTCTCGCGCCTGGCGGGGAATTTGCTTTGTGCGATTTATACCAAATTCGCCATTGCATATTGAATAAACAAATTAGAAATTTTTAAATCATTATTTTTTTATTCCTGTTATTATGGGGCAAAAAAGGCAGACTAATCAGCACTAGTTTAAATGCGGTTGATCTTTTTTTGAAAATACGAGCATGCCAGTTAGGATTCCCGAAAGTTTTAGCTTGTTTGGATAACTCGTTCTATCCAATTAAAGATGGGGCGACATCGCCGACGTGATAGGCCTATGCCTGTCACAAACGTGACGCAGAAACAAACGAAGTCAAATTAAAATGCGTTCCCTTATCAAATAAAACACATAATAACACTTTACTGTGGTTTAACAAAACAAATTAACAACAATATTTCATTATTTGGTATGCCAGCGTGTTCGTGAGCTCATTTCTTGATTATCCCACATACGCAGATAATCGGGAATAAAGGTTTTCTCCTTTTCTATCACGTATATTTTTAAGCATTCGTGATCGTTGTACAATAGCCACTCGGGGCTTGAACATGTATAAAGCACCTGACATCGCTGACAGATAAAAAAAAGTGGATTTTTATGTTAACTTTGGCATCAGTTGGCTAAGCCAGTACTGGTACAACAGCCATAAGACACATTTCTTCTAGAATTGCCCCGATAGAGAAATTCATTCATGATTAGATATTAACCGTAAAAAGGGCTTTAAACAAAGGTTGTAGGGTCGTGTGGCCAAATGGTTAACCCGGCCGATAAATATACCGACTTGAAAAAAAGCGGTCTTGGTGACAAGCGAATAATGGGATCGAAACTAAACTCAATAAAACAATAACTATCAAGATTGTTTTTAGAAGGCGTGTGGTTTTTAATATATATATACGTCATTCTATTAATCCGGATGCAATGAGAGCATCTTGTAATGCTCTTTTCTATAGAAAGAAGCTATTTTTTAAAGGTCCGGTTTCGTTTTAAATGATCCAGGGAAACACAGAACATTTAGTTTCTGTGTTAGATTATGCTTTATAACAAAAATTTTAATGCGATTCAACAATTTCTTCTAGGTCACAGGAGATGTCGAGTCAACACGGTAAGCCTTTCAATCTCAAAAACTGGAAAACAATACGTGTCCAACTCCCAATATCACACATAATAATTATATTTCAACCTGGAAGAAAAGTGTGATATAAAGCGACATGTACAATGCGGAAGTGTGTGACGGGGTTAGGAGACTGGGGGACCGGACAATACGGACCAAAGTGGAAAAAATAAAATTTCACTGGAAAAAGTTTCAAAAGCAGTTAGTCGTTCCTTAAGTACCGAGTAAGCTAAACAACAATAAGTTGTTGTACTGCGCTTAAAATTGCAGTAGGCTCATATAAAATGCGATGTTATAAACTATATTAATACTTGATGTTGACTTTTTGTGTTCTATAGGCCTACTGTAACATCTGTATAGTAATACGTTCACGTTATTTGATTATTGGATTTGTTTTGACACCCATCGTTTGCCCTTGATGCTAGACCTGGCGATACCAATATTTTAACGTCGTTTGTTACGTCATAAAGAACTTGCCTAATTTAGCTTACTGCCTCGTGTTATTGTATTTTGTGCCGAAGTACTGAACGGTTAACAGAATTTGTTGTTACTAAAGCTGATTAATTAAATTCACCGATTCGACATACCTGCAGTGATAATCAGTTGGTAAGCAGCGTTTGTAACTTTTGGTGTTCGTTAATATTACTGACGCTGTGGCTATATTGATTGTATTTATTTCGTTAATAGAAAACCGCCAATTAAACATCGGAACGAAAGTGTTGCGCGCGTTTAAACTTATCAGCAATCGCGCTGGGAATATTTGAGCGCACTCCAGTGTAGCAATTCTGAGCAAAGAAAGTTTCGCTCAGAATTTACACCTACAGTGCAATGATTTTTTGCAGACATTCTTCCAAACAATAGGATTAGTTGGAAGAAAACCGGCCGAAAATATTTGTCTTTTTTTAACTGTTTGTGTTTCCCTGAATATCTTCTCATTTGATCGAACAAATGTTGAACCAAGCACAAAACGCTTGGTTTAATAGTAACAATGTTGGTGCCATGTCAATACTGCAGTACATTAGCAATTTTGGCATATACCCTAAATCACAGCTCGTTTAACATCGATCACATGAACCAAGCACCAATCTAACTGTCGGCAAATTTATTTGAACAACAAAGCTTTAAACATAAGAAAACAGTCCTAAAAATGTCCACTTTTAAATGATTGATGTTGTGATTGTTGTTTGAATATTTGATTTACAGTTTTAAAATACAAAGTACATAAAACTATTTAAAATGGAAAGAAAACAATTATGTACCACGATAAGAAAATTTCTTAACAGAATTAAAATAAAATTTTTAATATATATAATTAATATTTGCAGCCCAACTCACTCTACAACATGGGCCACTAAATAAAATAATAATAGAAGCGCAATGTTTAAATTTACTATTTTATTTACCAATTTTTAGCCCTCTAAGGAAAATGATTGAAGGCAAACAGGACGCATTCATGTTTTCTTCAAATGTTTTCTGTAGATTTGTTAGGCCTATAAACGAACCTATGGCCGCTCCTAATTTCATAACGTAACCAGATATGCCCCCCGACCCATCCTTGTTGGGAGTAATCTCCAGCTGCTCGAAGTTTTCCTCTAAAATATCACTGCAAATTTTAATGGTTTCTTGTTGCATATTATTGAAGGGAAGAACCGTTTCAATTTCTTGTAGTAGAGCAGCCTTAAAACATTTATGTATTTCTTGTATAGCAATATTGTTCGAGTATCGTTTTCTTGCGACCTGTATTAGAAAATTTGATAAATCAAGTACGGCAGGTTAATTCTTCCATCAGTACATATATGAGATAGAGCCCAGCACCACACAATGGTCGACACAAAATTATCTGACGATTAAACTTGTTAGAACGCCTTTTGCGTTTTTTCACTGCTGAAATATCCAGTTACATCAATACTAAGTGGAGTTTGTTATAAAAAAAAAGTTTTTATACCTCGTACATCTTGTCCAAATAGTCCACCGTCAATTTGTCGTAAAATGGGTTAAGTTTCTGGCGCATAAATTCCTGTTTAGATAAAAACAATATTTGTTTTTGCTGGTTAGTCATATTTTGGTATCATGAACCAAATGATAAATTGCATATGTCGCTTTTATTTTGTGTTGAAAAATTCCATTCATTGTGCATCAGGCCATTAGAAGAAAGGCTAATCGGTTGAGTCCATAAAAATGGCAATGGCCAGATGTTGATTTATTTAAGGCTAAATATCCTTAAAATGAATATGTCGTCTTTATTACACTAAAATAGCTCCACTAACTTGACTACGGTACAAGGTGAGACCAATGCATGGGCGATAAAGCGTGTTTTCCCATGAGTATTATGCCATAGATACAATCTTTATGCTTGTCTTACCCCACGATTGGTATTCTTTCTCATGATAATATCAAAGTATCTTTCAATGTCTTCTTCAAGTTCCTTCATGTTTTTCTCAAACACTTCAAGTGGTTCCGTTTTAAAAGAATAGAAGTTCTTTAAGGCCTTTTCCTTGGCTTCACCGTGTATCTTGTGTAGATCCTGATCATCAACATATTCGTCCTAAAACGAATTTACAATACTTTAAATTTACAATACTCCTGATATTTGAAGGACTGACATTACGAATGTTGACACTTTTATGTAATCTATGACTAAAGAGTAATAATTATTTAGTGCCTAAACTGTAGCCCACTTCCTTGAGGCAATTAACTTTTTCACATTTTTCATTTACATCGATTCGTTTTGATTCTTCATCGAAATTGTAGACCTGTACACAAAACAAGTTAAATTTCTTGACTAGATCCATCCACCTACATGTATCATTGCTTCGTAATAATCTGCTGCCAAAGATTTTCGTGCTGCGATTAATTGGTTCTCTGCTTCTAGCTGTTGACAAACCATTTGCACTTTAGTCATATTTTTATTTAAACTAATAAGAGATATAAAATATGATTTTGGAAGGATTGTGTGAGGCCAAATGCCAAACTTGACCGATTTATTCATAGTACCCTTTTAAAAAAAACCTTTCCGGTTTTAAAATTACCCTGGTGAAAATGTACAAGATCAAATTTTGAAACAAAGATTTTGGATATAATAAGATATTTATGTTTGACATATCTACTTTTATCTTTAAATATTTACTTTAAGGTTAATGCGTACTAAGATATTGCTTAAAAACAATTAAGCTTACCTTTGTACAATTGTTTTTATCTAGCAAGCATTTAAACTCTTCCTCCAATAGTTCTTTAACTTTTTGCTTGCACAGCTGAACAAATGGCTCTTTACCACGAAGCGCTATAATATTTGTTATCGGTGCCATGGCCGCGCTCTTTGCTTCATTGTGCATGGACTGCAGTTCTGATTCCACCAAATATTCGTCGACTTTAACCTTTAAAGATATTTTAAAAATTTGTTGGACTTCTTATTATACACCAGATCGTTCTTAACCGGTTCAGTAAAAATACTAGAGAGTGTCAACCACATGTTTTACCACCACTATTTGTAAAACACAATTTGTATGATATGTATATTGTATATATATGTACGATATGTATATATATTTATGCAAACAGGGTCCCTAACCACCATATGTATTTTATACTCCCGGTATGTAGTTTGTTTCTGCATGAATAAACACATGGGTCCCCGAGGTTACAATCCGATCTTGGTATTAATGTTCATTACACAATATATGCTATTGTCAGATATGTGCACGTCAGGTTTATGTTATTCAACATTTCAGAAAAGTTTTAACCAGACTGTCATAGTTTTGTTTCTGCAAGCATAAACGCATGGGTCCCATACTTATTAAACCAAACTTCTTTTCCATGTATAGTTAAAAAAAGAATAAGCGTGTTAGATTTACGAACATTTTACCACAACTGTTTTAAATTTTAGCTTTTTGTCAAGTGCTGTAGTAAAACGAAGGTAAATTCCCAAAACAGTCCGATTTATTTATTTTTATTTCGGGGAATTCCCCCTGGGCTTAATAAAATTAACAAAAACATATTTTTAGGGTATTTTCCTGGGTAATTTTTTTAATTCTTTTAAGAGTTGTATTAGTGGCTACTGCACTTACAGATTACCAAATATAATTGAAATTGGAGTAGCAGTTCAAGCGCTATGCATAAAAAAGCTAATTTTTTTTAAAAAAATACTGTGGTTTTTCACCTTCCAGGGGAGTTCCCCTGGGTATATTCCCAAAATGTTGGTTCCTGCTTATCTAGACCATGTGATCTAACATATGACAAAGTTTCAATGTGATTACATTGCCCCTTCTGGTAGATATTGTTGCCACAAAAAACGGACAAAAACAATGTGTCCCATTTTTCCAAATGGGACCCATAATTATGTTACCTTTCTCATATGATGCAGATATACTTTCTTTACCTCTTCAAGTATTTCTTGTAGATCTTTCTGCTTATCTTCCTTTTAAAACAAACAGTTCATTTAGCTTACTTTTTTGTCACATAGAATATACCACATCTATTATTTATATAGTGCGTGTCTATTAAGATCTAAGAGCCGATAAGCACAGACATTAAATGTTTTTTTTTAATATATATTTTAAAAAGCCAGTGTTTAAATTTACACCAGTATGTAATTGCATAAAAGTTTTTTTAGTTTCTTAGTTACCAAATCACACTTGGTATTTTATACAGTGTACAGGGTGTATACCATTTATTTCTTAAAGCAGAAACTAATGGGTTCTTAAGTTACTGCTTCAAACTTGATATCCATGTTTTCTCGATAATGTATTTATGTTGCTATCAAAGCGTTTAAATCTCTGAAAACTATATTATAAAATGTTGTTCGTTTTTATGTTGGTTAAAAACACCAATTATATACAAATTTGGGGAATTGATTTTTATTGTAATACGAATAAATATACCACTACATATTCAAATCACAATAGCTAACACCTTCCTTTTTTGCATATGCTTAAATGTGCGGGAATTTCCGGCAAAAGGCTTAAAAATTGGTAATTAAAGACTGTATGCATTTTTGTTCGTTTTGATAGCCTCTATCTATTTTTGTCAGATTTGAGTGACTAATTGCTTTATATGTGTTCCAATAGAGTATTACAGGTATAGTGGAGTATTTTTCAAGGTATGTGAGCTTTTCAAGGTTAATTTAAATATTCTAATTCAATATGAATTTTTTATTTTATACATTCAACTTTCTTTAAAATATAAAGTGAACTGTCCTTTTCAGTTCTAAGATATCTAAAAACAAAAAATATCAGCAACAAAAATACTAAACTGCACAAAAAAGACTGATAGCTTTTATTCTCCGCTCTAATAGGAATTTCCCCTCTGTAATTTATCCTAAGTTTGCCTCATATTTAATACATATTAGCTAACTTTCCAAGTTCAATTCAAAAGGACTGACCTATGTTATTGCAAAGCTATAATTAAATTTTGTTGTATAAATCAAAATATTTAACAATAATGACTTACAACGCGCTTTTGAAAGACATGAAACCTTTGCATTAATTTCTGGATCAATCTTTTTTCTTTATCTGCTTTATAATTTGTGTCTTTTCCAACACTGGAATCATTGAAAACAGTAAGTGCAACTAATATGCTTTCATCATGAGCCGCAGCAACATCAACGCTTTCATCCTGCATTGCCTGCAAAATAAACAACATAAAACATACTTGCGTTTAAACAGTTTAGTCATGTGGTCCATATGATATGTGGGTCATAAAGACACAGCTGCTTTCTTTGTGTTTCTATGGATTTTAACTCTTTCACTCCCGGCCAAATGCATTAATTTAAACATGCTGTCCCGCAGTGTTTTTTACAATTTTTGGTCATTTTCAAATTAGCACAGTTTTTCTCAAATTTATGCTATGATTTAATATTTAGTATGGTTGGAAAGATAATTTATCCCTCTTTTAAACAAACCGCACACCTAGAATCTACCTCCAATAAAGAATATATTATGTAAACTTTAGTGAACACCACTTTTTATGTAAAGAAAATTCTGCTCGACTTTGAAAATTTTGAGGTGCACTGACAAACGAAATACTCACTAATTATTGGTATGCCCAAATGATATGAAAATTGGAATGTAGATTGTCTAATAGTTTTTGTACTCAGGAAAATTTGAACTGTGTTTGTATCTTCAGTAGTTTTTTTACTATTCCTAATTGAAATTTTCCTTTATTCTAACTATATTATGAAAAATTGAACCAAAACGCATTGAAGTTTTTAGTTTTGTAGAACTAAAATAGTAAAAAGTATAAATAAGAACAGTAAAGGAAGTGTAAAAAGGGCATAAAAAAGCAAACAAACACAAATACTATATCCAATATTCTTCAAAGCAGGGCACACCGAACTAGCTAGTCTCGCCGCCTTTTTCTTTATCGTGCGCTCAGCAGGCCCAGCTGGATTCATGCTTTGGTGAACACGAAGCATAAACGCCTGTTGTGAAAACGTCACCAACGCTCTCCTTTTTTTCTCAACGGCACGAAATTCACAGAGAATGTAAAGAAAGACTTGCTTGACAAAAAGAGCTTCTCCGCAAGTTAACGCGACTCCTATTGGCTGAGTTAGTAACTTGTAAATTCGTGTAAAATCGATAGAAATAAGAGGCGAAGCCTTGAAAAAGAAAGGCTATCACTCCTCGCATTTTTAATATTTCTCCACGAAAATTACAGAGAATAAAATATAGGGTTTCCCTTGATCGAATGAGCCATAGCTGAGGTCTCTACCATTACGCATTGCGGAGATATCGTTTTTTAGATTTGTATCCATTTATGGACAGTCAGGATACCATGTTTTCCCACCAACTCGCCATATATGGCGAGTTGGGACGGAAAGAGTTAAAGGACCCATAAAAAAACGAAATTTTCTGCTAAATGGTAACTAATCGTTATAATTCAATATTTTGTATAAAACAAACATTTGTACCTCTTTCATGAGATTCTGGTACATTTGAGAGCATTTAGCCATAAGTAATTTCATTGCATGCTTGGTGACTCTCTGCGTTAAATAAATTCATATTTAAATTTCCTGAAGAGGACTGTTTATTATATATTACTGAAACATAATAGCACAATGTATGGAACAAAGATGTATCTTGCCGGTGCTAAATAAAATGTTTGTAAAAATATATATATAAATTCTGTTATTATGGGTCAAATGTTTTTGTCAGTTTTTTGTCTAATATATTGATTTGTTTCATGTGTTTGACTGATTAGCTGAGTGAGTTTTGGGCAAGGTAATCTGACGATTGCCCATTTGTAAAAAGCCCATTGTGTTTTTCCATTTACGGGGATAAAAACATGAATATTTGGTCCTATAATCAAAACTTGACATTAATATAGAGAGAAAATATATATTTTTTTAACGTATATTGAAATATATAGAATTAATGTATTACATGCCCGAGAGACATCATACAAATAAATGCCAGAATACGCTGTGTTCATGCGATCAACTTAACCACCAGTAATTTAGTCTATTATATAGTTTCAGTCAGATATATATAAGCAATGTAGTGTCCATCATTATAAAAATGTTTTTTAGATACCTTTAGTATTTCATTTTCTTTTTCAAATTCTTTATGTTTTCTTTCTATTTCAAGTTGCAGCTTAACTTTTCCCTGGCTGTTCCACTTGTCCAACTCCATCGTAGACTTTTCAAACGCTGCATTTGCATTTCTTTCAGCAATTGCTGAGGCAGATGTTAGATTTTCTACCCATTGGCCCGCTGCAATCTAGAATTAACATATGCTATTAAATACAATTTTTTATTACTCTGAATATAAAAATGACCTAATTCGAATATTTTTAACAAATTTAAAACGTTGTCGGTAAAGTCAAGTCTTGGGCTCAAAAAACTCTTGAGCTGGATGTATCACCTTTTCCAACTCCCGATAATACACTTCTCCACCAGCAGTAATTTGTTCTTCAATAAGCAGAGCGATATTCTTCTGTAATCAAAACTCTGCATGAGTAAACAGTCATAATTTTCCTTATAACACACAATCATAAGGAACAATTGGTTCGACACAACTGTGGGAGGCCCTAACTACTTTATTAAAGCCCCATGATATTTAACCAACATTTGATTGCAGTGATAGGTACAATCATGTCAGAGTAACAGGCAAATTCTTTGAGTAGCTGTTACGTAATACTTAGCTTAAGACAAATATCCAGCAATAATGATTGGGCTTAAAATCTATATAAGAAATACCTAACTATTTTGTAGGAACAAAAAAAATGTGCACAATCCCCAGGTACAGTTAAGATGTAGGCTTATAAATATTTTATAAATACTTTTTAACCAACTTTAAACTTCACATACCCTCTTTTCATTATTTGATGCAGATATTCCTAGGAATTGTATCCTGATGTTGCCAATCATTTGTTCCATACATGCTTGGCTTTCTATTTCATCATCAAGAACATCATGCATTTGAAATTGTTTTACTGCTGCATCCAGGCATTCAGTGTGAAGTTGTTTTAATGATAATCGATCCAATACGACATCTCCAATCTAGGAAATTTGGTTGAACAAGGAAAACAATGGTTTTACTCAATACTTAAGTCATGCAAAACTACTGAGTGTCGAACACTTTTTTTTTCATTATTATTTTAAACTAATTTTATCTGAACAGATTGTTCAATGAGGTTAAAACTTTTTAATAATCCTTACTGGCATGCTGATAGTTTGCCCTGACGGTTATTTTTACAAACTCCTTAATGACTTTAGCTCAGTGACATATCATCGAAGGGTTAGTAAGATCGAAAATGATCACTGCCTTGTCAGCTGTGTATTTGATAAAGGCAGTTCGCGGAAATTTTAAATTTAGTAATTAAATGGGTTCTACTAAAGTGTTATAACCTCTATCTACATTCACATGTATTTTAACACTGGCAAAGACATTTCTTTAACTAAACATGGATAAAAAGTTTATATGGTACTTCAGTCACCTATCAGATTATGCATGTAGAAACAAATTACATACCAAATGTGTAGAAATAGTAGCGGTTAAACATGTGGTAGATGCTCTCTACTTAATTTTTTTTATTTTGTTTTATTATAAGTTTCTTTAGACATAAAAAAGTTGGTCTGATCAAGTATATCAGATTAACAATTATAAAAAATATCACCGTCAAAATGCAGATGTTAATATTCTCTAGTCTGTGGGGAATTACCCTGTCCGGCCCGATGGTCTAGCGGTTAAGTGCGTCGCCTTTCAATCGAAAGGTTGCAGGTGCGAAACTGGTCGCTAGCTAGTCGGTTGTGTCCTTGGGCAAGGCACTTTACGGACATTGCCTGAATCCAGCGGATTAATGGGTTCTACCAAATTGAAGAAACATGTCTATCACATACAACACACTGCAATAGCTCCGGTAACCCGACGATGGGCGCGAGGTGATCTGACGATTGCCCGTGTTATAACCCCTGGGGTTTTCCCATTCACGGGGATAAACATGAATATCCTATCCTATCCTACCCTTAGGTAATTTACATTAAATTGTTCACTGCATATCCAATGCATACTAACAGATATATACCTGTTTTCATTCGATTGACTTAGGCTTCCTGTTATTATGGAAAGAAAAATTAGACTAATTATTTGTTTGATTGAAAATATTTTGTTTCAAATACCTTTTTTTTCGTCTTAAAATACTTTGTAATTTTTTTTTAATCAGCCGTTTAATACACGTCAGTTGATTATATTTCCCCTTTGATTTAATATTATAGGCAATTTTGCCAGGTGAATTGGGTATTCTACATTTTCATTTTTAGTTTATTTTTTATATTTATTACTTCATGTATAATCTATTTAGTCTTATCCAGTATAGATGGAGGCCGCAATAGTATTAGCGCTGTCGAAAACACCGTCATAAAACGACGATGACGATAGTTTCATTCTGATCGGATAATCGCCTTTTTGTATAGCTGGCGGAACGGTAGTTATTATGCGTTCCCTTCAGGTTAAAAGAAAGTTCATAATTATTTGAAGTAAAGTACAATAGTCAGGCATACAGAACATAGCAATTTATATATTCACCATTTTCTGCATGTTCATCTTATACTCGGTTTCAAATTGTTTAATTTTTCCGAGGAAATCAACTCTTTCGCTGCTCTGTGAAGCGTATGGGTCAGGTAGATTAACACTTGTTTAAATGTAAATAAACAATTGCCACTTAAATATTACCTGCACCAATGTATCGACATTGGGCATATTACCGCCACTGAGAACTTTTGTGAATTCAATTACAAGATCAGTGAGTCCTTCTCCGGTTAGTTCACATCCATTCAGCATCTTTACGACAAGGTTTTCCTTCTTAAACAAGTACTTGGCCAAAGCATCAACCTCATCCATGAAAGTACTGTCAATGTCTGTGAGATTGCCAATAAATCACCTTTTTATAGACAATTATATGAATTGCTTACTAACCCGATAAAAAGACACGAGAACTTGCTTTTCCCCGAGCCGAGATTCTAGATCCGGGCCGGGGCATTAGTGCACAGCATACATCTACAAACGAATCTTTCAGGTTTTGTCGAACCAATGAATTTTCTTTGGTGTGGGCCTCCATAACTGATGTTAGATATTCGGCTCCTCCTCCAAAACCATATTCAAAATCCGCGTGCTCCCAGTTGCGAATCAAAAATAAAAGTCCCTGAGGAATAATGAATCATTTTACCGTGAACACTGTAACGTCTGAAAATTATATACCTGAAACGGAATCAAAGACGAACTGCTGTGACTTTTGTATTGGGCAATGTACCTTGCATAGTTGGTAAATACCTAAAAATATATTGTTTGGTAGAAAATAAGTTTTTTAGATGAAGATTACGTTTGGTCACTTTAATCAGGAAAAACGAACAAATTTACCTGTAAATGCTGAAGATCACTTTCCTGTATTATTTCGGATAAATTGTAAATTTGGACTGAGCTGAGTAGTGTGCTCAATGCAAATATTACCGAGCAGTCTTTTTTGCTTGTTTGCATGTCAAACATTCCTTGAGTATCCATTAAAAACACTGCAACCTCCTGTCAATAGGTAATGTGTGCTATTACAATTTCATCTGTCATTCGTTAATTCAATAACCATACCTTTCCGTGTTTGTCTTTCAGCATAAAAGGTTTCTTTGTAATATGAATTCCCACCGTGTCTCTTTCGATGCCACCACGAAATCCAAAAACATTGTTTAGTTTGCTTGTCCCGTCCTTGTACCAGTTTGGTGACTAATGTATAAAATATACGAAGATACTGAATTACTGCAAAAATACGTCAGCAACCTCATATCCACTGACCTGGTTTTCCAATAAGTAGTAAGCGAGTAAATTTAGCATGAATGATTTTCCTTTTCGAAATGGCCCAGCCACACTTATAATAGCAACGGGTAGGTTTCGAACATTGTCAAAAATTTCATCAAACACGTCAAGTTTAAGCTTAAATCCTTCGCCGTGCATCTCCAAAATTTGGGCAGATGTAAAAACTGTAAAAGCCATATTTTAACTACTTTAGTTTTTATAATACTGTATATGTAAACATTAATTTATTTTAACTATTAAATTAAAAAATGAGTGTTGCTGTTTAAATTAGGCCTAAGCAATGTTTATGAATTGTTCACATGGCAAAAGCTATTAAAAAGTTGGTGATTTAGATTAATACACTTCCAGTTGATGTCGAATTAATCAGCCACATAGTATTAATTTTTACACATATAAAACCCACCTTCTGCAGATATCGACATGTTTCTTGACTGAAACTTTTGCAGAATACTGTAAATCATCCGCATAAACAACTGCTTATCGGTGTTAAACTGACTTTGGTCTCGCAATGAATAAGTAAACGGCTCTTGTTAAGTATATATTTATTAATTTTTAACCTGGGCTAAAACAGTTTCATTTGATAAATATTAGTATAAGATTACTTGTATAATTTTTTTATCATTTGGCAGGCTTGACGCAAATAATTTAATTTTCAATGATACAAATTCTGCGATAATAAATAAGCGAAAAATCAGTGTATATTACAATTAAATAGGGGTTTCCCTGAATAAATATATACATAAAAAGTGCACTTGTCGTCTGAAATGCTCTCTAAATTTGGAAGTTTTTGTTCATTGGTGCATTTATTTGGACACCGCTTTATTTATTGCTTTTCAGTCTAGTTATCTTTATGTAAAGGGGTTTTGCTTTTTCCCATTGCTTTTGTTGTTCAGTGTGGATTTTAACGCTTCCATTCGGGTGAAAATTATAGTTGCATTGCCTAGTTAATACGCATTTCCAAACCAATGTTGTCATTTCTTTTGTTATCGATAATAATGGAGATACATATTGATTCTGGTATAGTAGCGACTGGATTCACCCTATTAGGTCTGAATGAATTGTGCTCATATTAAATTCTGCACATATTGCGTCTTATGTCAAATAGTCTTCGTCAGAGTTCGTATTCACATTAATGCGTAGTTAGTGAATCCTCTTTCATTTTTATACTGGGCAAGGTTTCAAATTCCTGATGGTCTCGTAGTCAAGACCGTTTTGTATTGAATTGGTATATGTATTTTAACCGTTCGGCCACACGTCCGTACTAAATCCTCTTAATTTTTTTTACCGAGCCAAGTTTCGAACCCATGATGGGCTCGTTTCTAGGACCGTTTTTTGTTTATAAGAGTCGGTATATGTATCGGTCGCGTTAACCATTTGGCCACACGACCGTACTAAATCCTCTATATTTCGGAATGAAATCCTATTTTAAATTACTTACGCCATCTTGCAGTGACTTTTTATGCATGCTGATTATATACTTATAACAGTTAATGCCATATCAGGCCCAGAATCACACATTTCTTTCCTTAAAATTAATTTTAAATACTGTTAAATACATCCAAAAATATTCAATATGCAAAAAAGTACAATAGCTTAGGTATTTCGATAGCGGACTGACTTATCCTTGTCATAACGCTACTGCAGTTCCCCTTTTACCGTTAAAAAAAAAAATTTTTTTTAAAGAAATTTTAATATTTTTTGGGGGTAACGCCTTTTCAAAACGTTTTTTTTTTGTATTTCTATAGGACTTAAATAGGGAGCCAATTTTCCCGATCTCTAAAAGTGTCAAAAGGTCGTCAGAGCTGAAAGGATGTAGGGCAGAAACTAGCAATTAGTAAGACAGTTGTAACGTACGGGCAACCGATAGTGCCTGAACCATAAGGTTAATAAGTCGTACTGAAATTAAAAGAAAATCTCACTCGTATTCAATACATTTAAACAGCTCCGGAAACCCCCCAACGGGTACAAGATAATCTGACGATTGCCGATGTGACATTACCCCATCTTACGTATTTTCCCATTTACAGGCATAAAACTTTACATATTTTAAATAAATCATTTTGAAATATATAAAATTAAAAAACTTTTCTAATGGTTGATTTGCAAGATTTAGTCGACGCTTGCTAGGTGTCTTGCGAAAGTACCCAACCAACTATCCCGCGGGTAGTTTCGAAACACACAATCTTTGAGCTGGCGCTTCAGCAAACCGACTAATTTTACCGGCCGCACAAATATACACCAACCAATATTTGCATATATCGAGCAAAAGGTTTTATTAAAATAAAAGCAAAATGGATCTATCAATCTTCTTTAATCGTTTAGCATTTCCTCCATGCGAACTTCGCCTTGTTGTGGGGCATTATCATCGTCGACTTCCGCCTCGTCTTCATCTAGGCTTACCGAGTCTGTACAGTACAAAAAACTTAATCCGACTCAATAAAAAGGTAGCCGTGGAGGAGCTAAATCGTGTGGATGTTGATTGATATATATCCTTGAAAATGGAATTCGGTTTATAAGGAGACCTTATATTTAATCAATAATAGCTTATGAAATGATTTGTCGGACTTACTGTCAGCTATAAGAGCGGGCAGATCGTCAACCATAGCTTTGGCCTCTGCATCTTCGAAGACTTTAGCTAGGACGATTTCCGCGTTTTTCATCGTTCTTTCGTACCCATCATTATTCTGCAAAATACAAATTTAGCATATTTAATTACGTTTTACGAGTAGCTAGTGTTACCTTTAGCATAAGTTGTCTGAGTTCGCTTGGCAGCATATCCCCAAAGATTTTCATGTATGTGTTGCAAGCTTTATTGACTATTGATGCCAGTGCTTTAATGCTGAAGTCGTCGTTTTCTGCGGCATCGCTGATGGTACCCTGTTTCTGTAATTACAGTTAGTTTAAATTGGTAGTGTTTTTTTCTACAAACGCTGATACATTTGCACCGAAATCGAGGTACCAGTTTCTCGCTTCGTTGTCGTATATGCTATAAGTGTATGAGTCGCTCTAACTTACGCGCTCAGTCACACAATGAATGGCTCTTTGATATGGAAAATTTGAAAATGAGACTTACCCTCAGCTCTTCCTCTTACAAACGGAGTTGATCCCCGTTCACAGAGCGGTATATTTTGTTAAAAACTTTGCAGCCTTCGTTTACATGTTTCGCCACAGTCTTCACGCCTTTGTAAACTTTTTTTACCCACTTGCAGTACTTTACGCAGCGCCCGCCGAAACATACAGGTTAATTTCACGAAACGTTTAAATCGTTTAAATAACAACACAAGTGAACGTACCATCTTCTTCGTCGTTTTCTGCTCCGTCGTCTTCCCCAACCATCGCTGTAAATAACAGCACATACCACCAGAAGCACAAATATCAACTTCAAATTCATCTACAAAAAAAAACAAGGTAAGAAAAACAGTTGTAGAAAACAGTTTAGTTTAGTTTAGTTTATTCATTTTTTGCCCCAGTTTTTAAAAAATGGCAAACGAATATAATTACGACACAGGAACGGGAAAAGACGGCCAAACGAACAGTCGTTAAAACACGTCATTAGAAAAAAAGGATATAAAGTAATAAATATAGCGGACGCGGCCGCCAAACCTAAGCAAAAGAACAATATTTAGCGATCCAAATTTAATTAATTTAAGACCGAACGATATAAAGCCCTGAAGAAAAGTGTGTGGTAAAGCGCGACCAGTACTGAGGGGGAGCCGGCTTTAGGAGAAGGTGTGGCCCGAAAGTGTGGACCAGAGTGGAAAAAGAAAAACCCACAAAAATGAAAACAGAATCGTACACGACTGCGGTAAAGACGTTTTATTGCAGTGATGATGGCGCTACACATCTTACAAAAACAAGAATCGGTGTTTCTTCTTATCTTGATAACTCGTCCCTTATAAAGGTTATGGGCCGATCCACACCCCCCGAAGATGGCACTCGAGCGAACACTCACTATAATGAAACAAATACATGCCTGCCAATGCACAAGCTTGTGTATGAATTTGGCCAGAAGTTTCCTTCTTTATGCAAATCAGTAGGAAGATAAAGTAAAACGAAAGCTTTTATATATGAATTCCTTGTAGGCGATATATATATAGACCCATTCATCTATACCAGTGCTTCGCAACCAGTGTGCCGCGGGAAAATAAGATTTTTTTAAACCCAGTTTTATCAAAGAAAAAAGTTTTTGCAAATTTTACTAATATAATATCAAATGTAGCCTATAATGTCTGTTTTAAATTTGGGAAACGCCTTTATATATATAGAAATATAACTAAATACGTAATACCAACCTCTGTCGAGACTAAAACCAAGTCGGCTGTTGTTTTACCGAAAAGGAAATAACCTCCTACAAAATAAGCCTCTTTATTGTTGATTATTTCTATAGTATACCTAGAATAGGATTTCTTATCTCCATGAGTGAAAAACACGCGGGGGAGATTTCGTTGGGGTAATTGTAGGTGCTGTGGAGATTAAGATATTTTTACTAAACAATGACGAAATAAATACAGCAAAAGAACAATAAAAAAGAACTGGGTTTCAGTCACGTGCACTCAGTGGTCCGTAACAACGTCGTGACAACATTATTTTTACTGATAAAATGCTTTTAAATGGATAGAAAACTGAGTTTGTTGGGCATATATACTGGAGTTTAATTAATGAGTTTTTTATTTAGTATATATATATTGCGTCATAAACCAGATCAAACATTTGTTTTTGTCATATATATTGACACATTGTCGAGAAAATTGTATTACATTGTGAACCACCGTTTTGCCTCGCACGTGTGGGGCAAAATAAGCAGGAATCGTATCTTATCGGTGTCTCTAATTTTAATAATGAACATCGGAGTGCTTATATAACGTTTTATTAAACATAAAAAAACGTTTAAACAAGAATTGACATTGCTGAGATCATTTGTAAAATGGTTGCCCACCCGGAATTCAACGGAAAACGGAGACAGATGGCAGGGATATAGGACCCTCGCAGCTTGTTTTAATCGTCTAAATTTTTTATCGACCTATGCTCCGTTATTTAGCGGTTTCATACGCCTTATAAAGACTTACCAATGGGCTTATTATATAGATTTTTTGTCCGATTTTTTTGTACTTATCGGGATACTTTACTTCGATAATGATCATGTTTGTCCGTTTGTCGTCGTGTGACAAGTTCTTAAACAAATTATTGATTCAGTATGAAAATACATCAACGAATATCGGCGACGCAAATTCAAAACAATCCGTCAGATTTGTTTCTCCTATGGCTTGTCGGGAATTTTTAGCAACTTCACTAATGTATCTCGCCATAGCCATATACAACAAGTCAAAAGTTTGGACTTGAATTCTTTTATAATGTACATATTTGGCAAGAAAAGAAGAATGGTCTATACTTTATGATAAGAGTGTGGTTATGTTTTTTAGGATTTACTACCACGGGACAATGTCGGCTACTTAGGTTCTTGCCGGAAACCTAGTAATATTGATTGGTTAAACAAAAACTATAGAAATGTACCCAAACATACACTAACACAGGAATAAGATCATAACTATGTAAAAGCTCGCTACGTTGTGCGGCGGCATTTATTTAAATTCTTTTAAAAGAATTTTTAGAATGTCCGTTTTTTGTGTTCGTGAACGAGAAAACTGCTTGCTTGCTTAGAGAAAAAAAAGAATCTATGAATTATTTGACATGCAAATTGCAATTTATTATTTCTGTTAGACAGGAATGGAAACAACAAGTATGCCCTTAAAAACGTTCTTAATACTGATTTATACAGAGCATTATAAAATGAGTCAAGGCACATAATTCACAAAAAGTAACAACAGTAAAATTATATTTAACTAAAAATTAGGACTAGCAATAAATATGATTTTTTTAATTGAACTTGCTGTTTTGTTGCTTTTTAAACAAGATAAATATAATGAGACTCTGAATCATGAGACTGATACATGGTATGATTTGTGTAGCGTAAAATTAAATATTGCAGTAATTTTCAGTTCCGTTCTCGCAATTAAGAACTACGTTTAAGTTCTCCAAGTGATGAAAAGCAAAACCTTTGAAAGGGAAAAGCTGCTTAGAGAAATGAGAAAAAGAATATCTACAATAAATGGAACATTTAAGAAATGAAAAAGAAACACGTTACTCTTCAGTTTCTATTTTCCTACAAAACATGGATATAAAATCGACTTTTTCTTCATCAGATACAGTCTTTTGTAATTTTGGTGAATACTTTGGGGTGTAGGAGTAGGTTTTTCCCGGGGTGGAATGTACTTTGGATGACTTTGATAACAAGAGCGATGTTCTTGAAATTGCGCTGGTTGCAGTTGACGTTGTAAGTGTAATTGTTGTTGCCACTGGTTGCGAAATAAATGGTGTATTTACCGTTGATGTTTTTTCTTCATTGGCCGCCGCAATGGAAGAAGTAGTTTTGTCTACTATTTCAGTCTGAATTTTCGCTTTGACGATGACTGATTTCTGTTCAGGTTTATCGTTGCTGCACAAACTGTACCTAGATTTCGCTTCAAGGGATTCATGCGAACACTGCGGTTTTGAGTTTTTGTTCACCAACAAATTGATTGGTGATTCAACCGAAGTATGTTCTGGTGACGTGGGGGTTGGCTTGGAAGGAACTTCACAGTTCTGCTCGAATTTTAACTTGAGTTCATTGGTGGGCTTAAAACCAGTGTACCTGGGTTAGTTAATATATTTTAAAATTAAGTAATAAAATACAGTTTTTGTTATAGTTTTATTGATCTCAAAGGATAGTACAGAAATAATGTTTTATTAGGATTGTAAAATCAAAATGAATTGGTTGTTTTTCTACCTGTATTTCTGCAGATGTTTTCCAGCACCTGCAGATTTGCTTCTTTGGGATGCTTGTTGTTTAACCGGGCTCGACATATGATTGAATTGTGAGGTCAATTTTGCGACCATGTTCGATTCGCCTGATTCCACAGATGATAGTCGATTTCTCCTTGCTCTGTGTCGCCCACGAGTCTTCGATAGATCCGGGATAGGGTTTGATACTTTCTCAACAACAGGTAGAGGGGCAGTTGATGCTTGATTTGTGGAATTGTGTGTTGTTGTTTCACAGTTATTGTCTGCATTGCGAGGTGGAATTTCAACTTTTTTAGGTTGAATTTCAATTTCAACATTTTTATGTACAATATGGTGGTCGAATTTTTCTTCAGTGGCCACAGATTTTTGGGGAATAAAGTTTTCTTTAAATTCTGGACTTTTTTCGTCTACTTTGTGGTCTTTGTGGGTATCATATGATTCCTTCCCTGATAAAACTGAGCTTTCATCCTGTGTACTTGTGTCTGTGTGCATTGGGTGTTCTGTTTCCAGATTCTTCCATACGTGGTCCACCTGCTCAGACAGCTTGTCCACTGCAGCATTCTTATCAGGCATATTTCCAACCTTTTTCGCCAAAGACGTTTTGATGTCTGGAGTGTGAACCGGGCTAAAATGACTGTCAGAAGCACCAAATAAACCACCTTCCTCAATGACCAAGTTCCTACTTCTTCTTGTGCAACCATGATCTTGAGAGTAAGATCTCCTAAGAAAGGTCGGAGCTGGTTTAACTGGTTTTATTTCCGATTTTTCCTCAAAAATCTCATCCCCACTGCTACTAGAGGTAAATTCAAGAGGCAAACTAGCCGTGGTAAGGAAAGATAGTCGACTGTGACGAACTGATTCCAGATCGAGGCTACGGATATTTGTTCTGCGGAACCTCACTCTGTGATCCCTTGCAGGGTTGCCCTCGGATGCTGGAGGATGGGTTGACGTCTGCGGTGAATAATCGACTGATGCACTTTCACTTTTATTTCTCCACTTGGTAAAAAACGGGTTCTCAGATGTGTTTTTCACAGCAAAAGATGGTGTGTTTGGAGAAGTGGGAGAAAGACTACTTACATATGAAATACTTGGCGATGGTGTAGTTGGTGAACGTGCTGATAAGGTCTGATCAGTAGCACTGACTCTGTGTTGCGAGATTATGTTTTGCACTTTACCCTGCGGTATTGTAAGTCCATCTACGCCAAGGATTCGCTTTGAAAGCCTACGGTCCCTCATTTCTTTCAAACGTTCAAAATATCGACGACGATTTTGATTTGCACTGTTGCTTCGTTGCAGACTGTTGGGTGATTGCGGTTGCTGAGGTGTAGAGTCAAGCGACTCCTCTAAAGTTTTATTCGAAGAATTGACAGTGGATTTTGCATCGAAAAATATCATCTCGTTTGGATCAATTATGGAAGTCTTCCGATGGATCATGTGATCAGTTTCCACATTGAATCCATCACAAGCTCCATCACTAATCCTCCTCTTTATCATTTCTTCATCTTGCTCCTGCTTGAAACTCGTTTCCGAGTCGCTCTTGTGCAACACACCAGGTTGCAATTCCCCACGATTATTTCTCATCGAACGAGTTGCAACTCGTCTGCGCATCTTGTCCGTCCACGATGATGAAAAATCTTCGTTGTCTGAACTATCAGAGGAGGTGAGAACTTTGCTTTGGTTGTTGTGGACGGACAACGACACGGGAGCACTTGTGATGGCAGGGGGAGCAGGGGTGTGATCAGAAACCTCAGTTTCTTCTTTCTTAAACCTCTCGAACACAGCTTCTACTATCTGGATGTCCCAACTGACACTTTCACGGCTTTTATCAAGGTTGAAGTTGAGAAATTCGTCCAGATCCTCAGCGTCTATTTCCGTTTTCCCTTCACCTGTTTCATCTATTTTGATGCTCAAACGCTTTTCGACGAATGTAATTGGCTGGCTGGTGCGGCGTTTATGGCGTCTGGGTAAAAATAAAAATAATTTTAAATTAAATTTATATGGATAAGCTACCGTATATTGTATTAATAAAAGTTCTGGGTAATGAAGAAAAATCACCATTAATAATTTTGTTCAAACCACAATATAATATCTATAATAATAAACTATTATGAAATATATGGTTTTGCTTGCTCTTCAAGCATATTTCCAAGCAGTTTGAAATTCTAGATTTAAAATGATTGTTCTAAAGTATAAACTGGTTCATATGAGGATATATCTAGTGGTATTTTTGTAGGTTGAACTACATGGAGAACTTTTTATCATGGCGAGGTATATTATTACAATGTACGCATACGCATGAATGCAGGTTATTTAGTGACAAATAAAAACTGCAGCCGTGTATAAAGTTACCTGTATATAACCGAGTCCTTGTATTTTGGGTCAGCTTTTTTAGTGAGTGCAGGTTTAGGCTTAGGGGGTTGTCGGGCGGGAGGTGGTGAGTCATGTTTAGAGCCACCCAGACGGGGTACTGGGAAGGAAAAGCGTGGTTTGTTGCTCCCAGATGGTGTGTTGGGGACGGAATCTGAACTGACATCATCGCTCATTGCAACCTCATCTCGTCTTTTAAGTGCTGCGGTGAAAAACACAATTTACCATACAATAATTTTAAAATTTGAATGTTCTTAGTTGCAGTATGTGTATAATATATCAATATGCCAAAACTAATGTATAACAAAATTTTCCATTGATAAAAATTTTTTAAAAAATATTTAAAGTTTAGTTGCCCTGTGTTACAATCATTAATAAACACTCTAATCATTTTATATTAGCCCTTTTCTTTACTTTTCTTACACAATGCTGTTGCATCATTTTAGTTGATATACACATAACACCAAGAAAAAAACAGGTAAATTTTAGTTGCCATTTAATGACATGTAAATCAAAGATGTTAATAGACTTGCATAAACAAACCAAACCTTTCAAATGCAACAACTTCTTCGAAGATGAGTCTGACCTTCTCCGAGTTTTAACAGGGAATCCCCCCAACCCAATACCCGAGGGTGAGATTGTGCTTCCGAACCTCGATAATGTGGCTCTTGTTTTATTTTCATCCATAGAGATGTTACTCAGCCGAGAATTTTTCGTTGGCTGCCAGCCGTTTGTCTGAACACCCTCGTCACCTATTGATATAGAAACAATAGATATTGTAAACAATTTATTAGCCGAAAATTTATATAAGTATATATGTATTCAAGACATTTGCATTAGTGGGGGGAGGTCCATGGTAATATAACAGCAACGTAATCCATAAAAGCCTTTTACTTACAAGAATATATCAAATAAGGGTAGGTTGTTTTTTAATAATACCACCTAAAACTTACATGTTGGTCAAAAACAAGAAAAACAAAATATAAGAACAAAAATAAATTATGGAGTATTTGGGAATTTCAGATAACTTAAAGTAAGATTCATAAAATATCTTGGTGAAAAAGTATTGATAGAAAAATGTCTGGCACTTTATTATTATTTTATATTATAAAATATGTTATTTCTAACTGTCTTAATGTTTAAAATTTGATCATCATTTAATCCATAAGTTTTATATGGTAGTCATAATATTTATTTGTATGACCGTTGTATTTAGAATCGAAACTGATGCACTTCCGTGGTGTTAGGTTCTTTAGAAACTTCCAGGTGCCCATTATATATTTTAGAGGCTTGTGTTTATAAACAGTTAGGCTTAGTTTTATAACATGGAGCTTAGGTACGTTTATAAGATTGACAAGTGAAACTGTTGGTACAGGAATTTACTTTCGACAGGAAATGGATGAGAGAGTATATTATTTGCTCAAAACAGGATTTCTATTTGGCATTTCAGGAATTTTAAACAGAAAAAGTTATTTTTATCAGAAATATAAAAGCTTCTAACTGTTGGGTAAAACAATATGATTTTAATCACATAAGTAAATAATAATGTGGCTTATATAACTTTTATAACAAATACTACAAAAAAATGTATAGTTTTGTTAAGCTGAAGCGTTTTCTGTTTTCTTCAATGATAAGTAGAAAATATTATTTTTTAATTAATATGTAAACAAACAATAAACATATGCAACTTAAAATATTCTAAATTACCTGGAGACAAACTTAGAATGGACCTCTGAGCATGTATCGGTATTGCTGCATGGTGATTCTTTATAAGGAGACGTTTTATATTGTGCGTCCACAGTTTCTTCTCATCAGGAAATCTCGCAGTTAGAGTGTATTGCAGTTTTCTTTGTTGTCCGTGGTTGAGAGGCGAATAGTTGTCAAAAGGGAGGATCAGAAAACTGAGGGGGTTGTCTTGGATACTTTCCAGTAACATGAGGTCGGAACACTATCAAAATAGAAAAGTTGATTATTTGGTTTAGGATATTATGATGACTGCAATGTTTAAACTGTAAACGCATATTTCCAAATCAGTATTTGTCTTAACCTAACTTGGTATTTTCTATTACTTCGGTTATTTAAAAAAAATTAATTTCCATGATATAATAAACAGTATGATTTAGTTTGTTTTAACTATTTATTACCCTTTGTATTGGTATGTGCATTGAAGAGGTTATACAAGAGTAGTACCACAACATAGACAGAGACAGGTTATCCATCACTACAAACACTACAACCAGTCAGGTGGCAAAAGCTATTGTTGTGATAAGTGGTTGGATAACTTGTATTTTACGACAACTCATTACTACCATTTTAGATCAAGCATCTTTTCTTTTTTAAGGTTTTATTTTAATAGATACTATTAACTTTATTAATGGGTCTTTACTACTTTTGGTCTTTGCTTGGGAGAGTATTGGATTGGTGAAAGGAGTTACATCCTTGAGCTTATTTAAGTAGGTTTGGTTGTTGAATTTGAATTAACATAAAACATGAAGTGGTTTAAAAAGCACCCTAATTGAATTTAAATAACCCTTGTTCAATGACCTTGACTTGTTAATGAAGTTGTTCAAATTAAATAATAATACTTTTACATCTAGTATGTTTAAGAAAATTAATTTTGCGGATTACTATAAAGTGAAAAAATATACATTAAAAAAATTACAGCATAATCTTTAAATATGAGCCCTCAATAAGAAAAGACGAATTCGAAAAGTTGCTATCCAGTATCCTACCATAATATGGACTTTGCAGACAAGAAACCCATCTTCCCTTCGTTTAGTTATCAGAATCATTTTATCGAAAAGAAATGTGAGGCGCTCGTTTTTAGCACCCTGCAATTTCAGCGTTCCTTCCATTACAAGCTCGCCGTATGTTGTTAGGTCGTCACCCTGGAGGAATCAGGTTATCAGGAATGTTTGGACAGGAGGGCTAATTGCAGGAGAGCTGTAATATACATTAGCTACAATGGTGCCGAAACTCGGCAAGAATCACAGAACACTTTACCGTCATAAATGCTTTGTTGAGTAATAAACATGGACTTGGCTGTGGCAATTTGTGTTGTTTGTTGATTTTAATAAAACACTTAGAGATCCTTATAATGTGGAATGGAGACTTTTCTGGTAGTCTCCAAATAGAAATATTAATGATCAATCTGTCATTTTGGAATTTACAGTGGTTTGCATTCCACTGTATTCATGGAAGTTATTTATGTGGGTGGTAATACCACCTCAATCTTAGTGGGGGAGGGAATCTTTGTAATGTTACTCATGCAAAGAAAGCAATTTCTATTTACATCAGGGATATGCTACTTTAATATAAACCACTATATAAAAAATATTAAACTGCCAAGATAAGTGTCATTGCAACAGTAAAATAAAACAGCGATTTTGTCGAAAATTGAATTTAAGCAGTTGCATGTAATACTTTAACCATAGTAGTCACTTTTTACTTTGTGTATGAACAACACTGGTATGCTGTATTGCTTAACATATGATACAAGTGGCGATGTAGCACTGACAGACACTTAAATCGAGTATTACAAGTGGCTTGACGCTTGAAACTCAAGCCTACTTGTCCAACAAGCCAATGAATATAATTTATAATATTTGCAGCATATCGCTTACCCTCCAATTTGTGAGTAGACTCTGTATCTCCTGAAAAATAAAGTTTTCGTTAATAAAGTTAAATACTAACTGAATACTATAATTTAAACTATTTGTGAACATTTATTAAATAACATTAAGGTAAAAGCACTGTAAATAATAAAATTAAACAATGTACAGTAACACAATGTGCAATTATATATAGTTTAGTAAAACAGAGATTTGTTCTATTAAGTGCAAAGTGGATTGTCTGATGACGTCATTTGTGTTACTTGATATACTATTTCTATTAGAGCATCACGTCTCAAGTGGAGCGTCCAATCACGATTGTAAAGTGACAATCACCTGCACATGAACAGCATCTTCGTGTTTGCGTTTCATCTCGTTAATATGATGCGCAATAAACGTCATCGTGCTCAGCGCTTGCTGTATTATGTCGTAACCATCCAATTCCTTCTTACAGTACTTGGCGAGCTCCTGTTTAGAAAGAAGGATTAGCTTCACGCTTGGTTTCAATTTAATCCACTTGAAATTTGGCATTCAATTATTTGGCACTAGTTGAACTGGAAAACTAATGTCGGAGGTGTCATTTGCGGCTTTGCAGCTTTCAATGTAACAAACCACAATTTACAGCCAGGCTGATTTATGTACATCACAGCTAAGCTGAATTACACGAAATCGGATCATCTTAAAATTATCATGAAAAAAACAAGCGCTAAAAGTTTACTGAAAAAAAATTCTTTTTGTTTTATGTCTATATTTACAGAATAACTTTGGTGAATGAAAAACCTTTAAAATAATATTTCAGAAAATGTATTAAAACAAACAGTCATAACAAAGAAAAAGGAAATCAACGTACTTGTAAGATTAGATGATACTTTAGAATTCTTTGCACAGGTTTCAATAGATAGGAACCCAGCGGTAAGCTGTGGCGTAGTGAACCTTGTTGGTTCTGAATTGGAAAATATAAAATTAGAATTTTTTAAAGTTTACTAAATTATTTTCTTCACACCTTTAACAAAAGAATACAACACAGGTTTAGGCTTAAAAGCTTCTTATAAATTTTAAAGTGTCATGTAATAAAAATTTAATATGAAAAATGTATTTAAAAATCTTTTTAAATTATAATTTGTGTTTTTGCGGTTTGGTTTAGGGGTAATATTATAAAATATATTTATTTACCAATTGGTGGGAATTAAAATTATTTTGAATGAATTAAGTTAGCTGGGTAAATTAACAAGCAATGACATAAAAAAATTAGGAACCATAGATTGTTTGTTACCTTGAAGAAATCCGCTAAGGTTGGGTTTTTCATACAGCGAGTAAGCATAGCAACAGAGCCTGGGTAAGATGTGCAGTATTCGGTGTACGAGTTAAACGATACATCCTGGAAATTTAAAACGTTTAGGTGTGAGTAATTGCAAGTGAGTATCGGAAGTGGCAACTATACACTTGTGTGTGTTGTTTGCTCTGAGCATACTCAGAATGGGAGAACAACAGCAACTATTGTTCAAGACAGCCGTACTTTGTACTTCCTTCTGAATATTTAAATGATTTAGAATGGATAATTAGGGATGGTGAAAGAAAGTTGAAAATATGAAAAATGAATGATAAGTACCACACCTTTAATCTTAAGTAAACTGAGAGAGTATACTAATCCAGTGTACACACTGCTTAAAAATGGATACCGCAATGAATGTGCGGTCAACACAAAATGAGCATGATGTAAGATTATTGTTTTGCTGTATTTTGGTAAATAAAAACAAAAATTTAAATTAATAAATAAGCTTCTATTTCAGCTTGTATTACAAATAGTATAGATAAATGTTAATTTAGGAATAGGATGTCAACACAAAGTTTAAGGGTGGAATAGCAAATAAAGTAAAAAAAAGTTGTTGAAAGCCCTTATGCACCAACATATCTGATAAACTGTTCACATAAAATCATTTTTGTTTATTAACTACAACCTGAAGATTACCACTATAAATATTGTTAATAAATCCAACTTACCTCTGAAACAAAGCAAGCAGCGATTTTCACAGGATCGTTGTCACAGTTTTCAATGTATGACAAAAATTGCCTTGAGAAAGAGAATTTTAATAAAATAAAACTGATATTAATATGGTATTAAAGTATTATTACCCAATAAAAATATGATAAATTAAATATGTAACTGTCTGAAAGAGTTATTAATTATCAATCTTGTTTTTTTGTTATAATATATATACAATACGAAATAAAATTTTTGTAAAATATGAAAAAAATTAAGTGTTATATTTAAATTGAACCCATTACTCCTTGCAGAGTAATAAGCGGTGTATACGTGAATCCCATTATCCACACTAATCCCACAATCGTATGATAAAGCATGCACGGCAAATTGCGACAACTCTACTTTTCCGCCTTTTGTTGACTTAATAAACGAGTCTAGACAACAGCAAACGTTGTACAGAAAAACTCCCACTTTGCCCCGTTTAGCGACTTAAAACAAATATACACTCCGGCTCTGGCCTAGTAAAGATTTAATCAAATAAAGATTTTCTAGGGTTGTGCAATTATTTTTTTTTTGCATTAAGCAATGTGCGGAAAAAAGAGTTCCATTGCTTTTTAAAAAAAGCAAAACCACTTAAAACAACAAAATTTAAAATTAACAGGAAGTTCTTAAAGTGTATTTGATTATTTACCTAAACTAAGAAAATTTCAACAGCTCTGCAAAACAACCACATAATGACCTCCTGCAGTTTTGTTATGACACAAACTCATCCCACAGCCCTTCGATACATTACCCCACACTGCACTGGTTCTTAGAAACCAGCACAAAGGTCTTACAAGGTCGATTAAGGAGATAAAGAAAAAAGGTAAAACTGCTAAAATCTGGAAATGTCTATAATAGTCTTTAGCAGAATCGTACCAAGCTATGTTTTATAGATTACTTTTAATCTCAAAGTTGCATTCCAATATGACAAATAATCTATGTGCAGGTATCTATTATCGTCACATATCTGTATGCGACAGGTAATTTTGTTGGAGAGATTCTCATGACAAAAAGGTTTGTTTATTGTTAAACTAACCACATTTTTGCTGGAACCAACCAAAACAGCAAAGTTATCTTAGAGATAAATCAGTTAATTGAAATATAAACACTCCATGTTTACCTGTTAAAAACATAAATATCTTTAATGTTTCCAAAAAGAATTTCCACATCGGAGGCAGACAGGGGAAGTTCTGGTGTGTTTTTGATCGCCAGGATGTAGCCCTGGTGAAAAAACAAACATTTAAAATCAAGTTAAATACTTAAACTAAAATAATTTAATGATAAAATCAAACACTAAAAATGGAAAAATTTCAAGGTACAGCATAGGATAAGTTTTCTATTTTTGCCTTTTAGAATTACCCACATTTATCCTTTTTTACATGACTAATCAGCTTTTAAAGTTTAACTTAAATAATGATGATGTAGTACCAGCTGACATGAATAATTTAACACAAGTGTCTTTTGTTGACACTTTCTTAGTTTTATCAAAGTAAAAGGCATTCAATCTTACTGCTAAGACATCTTCAAGTGCCCTGACAAACATTCGCTCAGTTTCAATAAGCTCCAGTATGATCCGATCAACATAGGTTAGATGTGGGTCAGCCAACATTGCCATTGTTGATACTGGAGATAAATGATCAACTTCACTCAGCTTTTTATTGATGTCTCGGACTGATACCGCATTGTGTTTCTTCATGCTAGAGGTCAAGTTTGTGTTACGCGGTAGTGTTAAATGTTTGATGTATCCATTCTCCTTCTTCACAGCCGGTAATTCAGGGGCTTCCCCATTTAAGTCCTCCTCTTCTTCGCGAACAGAGTCATGGAGACACGATTGGACTCTTCGCGACGGTTTCTCCGGATAAATCTCTCTAACGTTAGGAAGATCACAGGTCCCATGTCTATATGATGTCACTTGTCCATTTTCTCCCGTACTTGCACTGCTGAAATAATCACTTCCTCTTGAAGTTCGGGAGGAGAGAGTTGAGGTCACAGAGCTAAGAGACATTGGGCGGCCACTATCCCTCGATCTCACGTCACAAGAATCATCAGGGATTCCTGACACAGTGGTTGGAGAAGAGGGTGGGGACAGGTAACAATTGCTTACAATCACATCCGAATTGTGGAGATAAACCCGACATCCTGGACCTGAATTTCCACTTTTTGGAGCCTCTTTAAAGCTAAAATCATCTGTATTTGCAATTGTTTCTGATATTTTAGATTCACTTCGAATTCTTACACGATTTGCGTTGGAAGCTGTGGACAGCATTGGTCCATATAACTTTTCATCAAGGCTTATGAAGTTCAAGGTTTCCGAATTACAAATATTTAAAAAACAATTTGAAATCGTCTAAAAATAAAAAATAAATCATCAATAATAATTAAAACAATATTTATTTTCATGCCGGGTAATCCCCTAACGTGGTCGACTATTTAATAATACTGGGTAAGAAGCTAAAAAGACGAATGTTAAAATATTAAAGCTATAGAATACAATAACAATATTATAACCGTGTTAACCTGAAATTTATCTGTCTTCACAATTATGTTCGCATTTTCTCACGATCTAGCCCTACCCTTAAAATACAACCTTTACACGCTGACAACCTAAATCTCCACCCGAATGGTTAAACTAAACTTCTCAGTTACCACTTCATATTATAAAGCATCCGGTAAGGTTATTAAATTCCACCCACTCGTTTTCAAATTCCTGTTAAATAAGTTCATCAGTTTCGTCAGACCAGTAAATAAATAGAGAAACGCTGTGCGAATAAGCAAAATCGCATTAGTCTTTTGTTGTGCTGACATACGGCGTTAACTACCCGCTAACACTGCGAACTGAACGACGTGCTCAACTGCGATAACAAAACGTTCTCAGAAATTTCTTTTTTCCCGAGTTATCTTCGCACTCCGCAACGCTTCGCCGCCACCTCTGAGTGCTGACACTCAAAGCCAAAGGTACCAGATCCCTTCCATTAAGCTGGTAATACGGCAAGGAGACATGCAAATCTATAATCCCTTATTAAAAACTACAATCCGCGACTTGTTTTAAAAAAAATCATAGCCAATGATGTTTCTGCTTGTCAACACACAGGCTATATTTCCGCTTCATTTCGCTAGAAAACCGTGTTTACCACACAGTGTTTAAACCATGTTACCGGAGAAGAATAAAACAAAGCGGCCAACTTCCGAACGCCAGTGAGTCTGATAAAGTGACCAAAATTACCGCGGCCTCCCGGCCACAAATATCGTTCATTAACCGATTATCCTGGGTAACTATTACACAACAATTCGTTGAATTGGTCATAGAACAACGGAGGTTATTCTATGTGTGGTGGCGCGTGTGTATAATAAGTTAACTAAAAACAAATTGCGCAAGCCTACTCTTACAGATAATTGACGTAAGCATGAACACGTAAATAGTGACGTATTTTTAATGAAATCTCAGAACTGGTCGAAAATAATTAACAGTAATATACAAAAATGGTTGTTTTCTGATCAATACCTCAATAACAACTTTATTAAACTTCGGCGAACGTTCAAAACCCCTCGAAAATTAAATGAATAAAAATCCATTGTGTAAAAATGGATACGGTATAGATAACCTGTGGACGACGTACTAATTATTAGTAATATAAGTGGTCCAACCATGTTATTATACCCAATAATCGTTCAGTATTTGGACCAAGGATTTTATGAGCTACCACCTGGTTTATATCGGTGAAGTCTACAGGGAACTACAAATCTTATTTTTTTAAATTTCTAAACGGTGAATCAAAATGCATAATAAATGATTAGCCGAAAATAATTCGTCGTACTTTTTAAAATGTTTCGGAATAGACGAGGGGAATATACCCGTATAAATGAACATGGCACTTGGAGGGCGTTTGTCGCATGGAAAAGCGTGAAGTTTCTAATCGATTGCCGTTTTTAGGTCAACCTACGCCAGACGATGGTTTTAATACGCAACAAAAACAACCTGAATTGAACTTGCTGATAAAATACCACATACATTACGTCACAGCCTGATGCCTCACGAGTTTCGGTGGTCAACCAAACACGTCATCAATTCTATTTTTTGTACAATGAGTATATTCTTTGTCTGATTGTGGCGCCTCTTATAGAAGATTATTAAAAATGTTAAATAATTATCAAGACTTAAAGATGTTCTATACGGGCATTGTAGAATTATCAGTTGGGTGATTGTACAAAATACGTAAAAATTAGGAAGAAAAAAGACGAAGACATGAGGTCATCTATCCTTGCTTTTGTTCGTCACGTTCAAATATTAAAGAAGAAAAGTGATTTTTTTCACGTCGTTTTGACGTAATAGGCCTAATCTACAAATATCAATCACCATTAGTGCGTAGATATTGCTTTTAAGCGTTTAATAAGTGTTTATATGATGATTTATTGCTTCACTATACGGTTAATTAGAAGTAACGCTGGCGAAATTGAAGTTTGTGACGCACCAATTCTTGGATTAAACGGGCGTGATAGATAAGTACAATGTATTAAGCTGATTTTACTACGTATTAAAACGACATTTGAGAAATGTTAACACAGTATACGTGCTGTTACGTTTGTTTTGTGTGGTGATTTTATAAAATTACGAAAATCCTTACGTATGGATAGAAATAATACCAGTTTTAATAAATACCCATGAAAATACCATTTTTGCGGTAATAGGCGCTTAGTTAGTTTATTGTGAAGTAAAAATATAACTTTGTTTGTAACGCATACGTTTTATTTCAGTTTTTTTGTCACTTTTCCATCTCGGAAATTCCAGTTTGACTATATATACGAGAATATTGGACGTGAGATAAAGCGATATATAAGCTTCGCCAACTGTCAATCACTTTGAGTGACAATGATTTAAGCAACTATGCTATTGTTCTCATTAATGTTTTGAGTTATTTTTACTACATTTGTTTCTATTTTCTTTCGCTTGAATGGAGCATCTGAAATCAAAATAAGCTAATTTCAAATTAAACAAAGATTAAACGAAATTAGCGATCGGTTTACAGTTTGGAAATCGGCTCTTCTGTCTGATAAATTACAACATTCTTTTTAGGATATCGTAAATTTAAAAATTAGAAATATCATATTTTTGGAGTATAACTAAAATAATTGACAGTTTGAAAAACTGTTGTTAAGTCAGAGTCGTTGAACCCGGAAATGCCTTTTATTGCAAAATTTACTTTAAACGTTTTGTTATCTAAGCCCTAACAACCCAAATTCGATACGAACGCCGCAAATACACAAAAAGAGGGCACAAACAAAACTTTGGTTCACTGGACTTTTCGACGGAAAAATTTATGCTAAACCAAAAAAGTTCGAGACGATTAGTAATAACCTGTTACTTTCTTGGGAAAATTATCTTTCAAAGCGGTTTTTAGGTCCCGGTTCCGCGAGCAGGGAAGATTGTATTACGTTTTTGACAACCAGCCAAACCGGGCAATTATTCCAAATACTTCGAAGGTCGGTTTGCGGCCCAACAAAAAGGTATACAGCCAGGAATATGATATTTCCCGTCAAAATCATATTTTTAACGACTTTAACTATGGCGCGCTCGACAAACAACGTAATTACTGCTGTTATAAATAAGGATACTTAGACAGTATTTCTTTTAATTATAAAGAACTTAAAAAACTGAAAAAAATATCAAAGGCTAATGGAAACCAAAACCAGCGAATAGTAAATAAAATGTATTCGTTTACGCAAGGCTATATTTATCCCATCGCAATTTGACAAATAGATAAACTATGCTTCTGAGTATATAGCTTGGTGAATTAGTGATACGGATTGGTGGTTCGAATCTGGCTGCTATGAGTAGTCGGTTGTGTCCTTAGGCAAGGAACTTAACTAACATTGCCTGAGCCCACTGGATTAATGGGTTCTACCAAATTAAAGGAACGTGTGAATCATACATATACCATATTGCTATTGCTTCGGTAACCCAACGGTGGACGCGAGGTGATCTGACGATTGCCCGTGTGTTAACGCCCTTATCCTATTCTTTCCCACTACATATACCTAGGACTAGATATACACTTTATTTAGCACACGATAAAGATCATAATCCGGCACATCGACGAATGTGCCTAACCATCGACAAAAATGGATTGCCAAATCGACAAAAAAGAAATATTACACCTTAACTGCCCGTGAGGCCGGAAACTGGCAGATTCAATATTTCATTGGTAATATAGATTTTACGATCGACTTTTACGACGGAACAGTGTTGGTTTTATGCGGGTAACGGTTCCTTAATATAGAGATTCTATAGTGATGACTTGCAGAAAAGGGTGACTATAAAAACTTATTATGATGAAATAATTAGAACAATAGACAATAGATTTAAAATTTATGTTGATCTAATAATTTACAATCTACATACTCAGCGGAATGAAAAAACATCTGGGAATTCTTAGTTCTGTCTATTTAAGCCACATTTTAAAATTCTAAATAATATACGCTTTTGGGGGATTAAATACCATATCACTGTTTATATAAGCCACACATTCTTGACCTTAGCTAAACGTGTACTAAAATACGAGTACAAACCACTGTACTTTATGCTCGTAATTTTCACGATACAACAGAGGTGGCGCGCTTATGTAGGTAGTGCAATGTGATAAATATTTGCATGGTGACGGGCGTTTATTGACAGTGACACACACGCGCGCGTTTTCCCGAAGGTAACTGCCGCAGTTGTCTCGTAAAATCCCCGGTGAGGCAAGTGCGAGGGACAATAACAAGACTATCGGCAGCTGAGAATCACGTTCTACCTTCATAACGTTGAAAACAGGTGATGTCCGTATTTTCCCTCGGGCTTTTGGTCTAGAAAATTAACTTGATTATGGACTGGATTAATTAGGTCTAAGGAGTTAAACTGTGCTTATTCAGGGCGGAGCCGCAAAATATTTAAATTGTACAGGGAATTAGGTCCCTGAGCTGTGGCATAGTTGATAATATATTGCTATAAATAGCCGTAATTATGAGATATCACGGCCTTTTTGACACAAAAATCTCTAAAACCGCTAGGTAAACATGTTTTAGTTCCTGTTATCGGACATTATGTACACGTAGAGATTACCCACCGGGTTATACTAACCCGGCGGGTTCGTGTACGGGCGTGGAGAGGTGTTTAAACAGCTAAAATCGGCCACTTAAACACAAGTTTATGATCCTACTTCGCACTGTAGGGCTCTTGTGCGGCAGGCGGGACTTATTGTTGGATAATAATATCCTTTGTGAAGTATATCGACCTAGTTTCAACACAATGCCAATTGTGCAAAGTGAACAAATATGTTATTATGACGCTTTTAACTTCTCCATAACTTTTAAATACGCTGATCAACGTAACAGTACCATAATTTTAAATCACATTAACACTAAAAAAATCATCAGTGTGTTTACACAATTGTTGTTAAGAGCGTTTTTAAATGTTGAATAGGACCAATTGATTATCGGCGGGAAGCCTTGATAAGAAGTGTAAGGAAAAGTTATAAAAAAATTTTCCCTGAATACTGGTGCATCGCCAAGTACTCGGTATTCGCTATTTGATTAGATGTAGGCGGGAGTGTTTTTTATTGGTGGGGGAACTGAGTTTTCACCTCGCGTGCGTACCTAATATTATGGGGTGGATAGAGTGCGGAAATAAATTCTAGGATTGAGTTACCTCTCTCCCTTAGCGCCGTAATTTCGGGTAATAAAGACCAATTTTCGGCTCGACACCACTGTGCTTCGCCTGAAAGAAGTGTAAAATGGGTACATCAGCACTGTGTTATTAATAGTTGTAACCGCGCAGTACGGTACCATGGGTTGATTAAGCGGTTAAACATACAACCGGCAATGGCAACAACGAGTGGTTACCCACCCATGCCGTGTTTATCCAGACTATTTAACATATACACATGGTAAGGAAATGAAATATAATATTCCTCGGAGTGATGTTGTGCCGGCGAAAGGCGGAAACACTTGTAGCCTACCCACTGACGAATCGAAATCTATCACCTACTGGTATAGAATGGTTGTTCAGGGTACGTAAAACACATGCCCTATACCTGGTGGATTTTAAAAATATGTTGTCCATGCTCGTGCTAAAACGCAAAAAAACAAGGGTATCCGGTGATATCCTATAATGTATTTGAAAGCATTTTCAAACAGAATTACAGGAAAAGAAGAAAGCCGGGGGAATTTACAAAAACCACGCCGGCGCTACAATACAGAACAATAATCCTACCATAACATCCTCAGTTTAGAGAGGAAAGTGTACACCGGCACATTTGGCTCTGCGGAATGCTGAAGATTATGTTTCCGGTTTCCCGCTGAAGCTATAGAGATCACAAAGGCCAAGTTTCCTCCCCGACACAAAAGAACAAACTCGACGCTACGCTTCAACTGACTGGCATTTTACTAGAATGTCCGTCCAAACAGACACCGTCGCCATGTACTTTTCTACTGACTGGTGGTGAACGAACGCGCGTTCCTATTTACAATTTCTAACAAAAGGATGTATTTAAAAATACAGTCTGGCCAATATCAAACTGTTTACCATCGCGCAATATTTAATTTGTTCTCACGCATAAGCGTGAAATTCTCTTTCTTAATCTATAATCCATCTCTTAGTTATTTAGTTATGACAATGTTTGGACTGGTTACCACCCTACATTAGTAAACCTCATAAATAATTGAACAACTCAGAAATAACCGACCCGACGACTAATATATTGCTTCAATTTGTCGGTCGTTGTAAGTGGTGGACTAATAATAAATAACTACTGGGTCGGAGCGGTCAATTTTCGGAGGTAAACACATTAAAGATGTCATTATTATTAAAGCCGCACTTACGGGCGAAACGAGCAGCGAGTATAGACTGTTCGTTTGTTTTGATAACTATTCGAGTCATTTTCAAAATTCCGCCGCAATCTCTGCCTGACTAAAACCCTGAAATATTCGACGCATTTTGTCGTACCAAGTTCACGAGGTTAACGTACCATTAATCCTCTACCAAGAACAGATTTTTTCTGTTAAAATGTCCGAACGGTCAGAGAAATTTTAGCCGGGGGGCTTAACAAAGAACTCGAGGGAAACAGATGTCTTCGAAAACCGCGCTCTATTGTCGTAAAACACAGCTCTTCTCACGTGACTATACAAGGCACGTGATTAATTATCGCCTAATAATAATAAATTTCGAAATTACTCTCCACCTGCTCTGTCGCACTTTAATTATTATCTCGTCCTTGAAAACGTAAGTTTCTGCCTAAATGAGCCACTTAAAATACCACTTGCGCAACCTATCTTGAAATTGAACCTTTTCTATACCTATTGTAATCTGTTGGAATGTCTTGCAATCAAGAGCAGAGGTATTCGCTTTCAAATCTTCCTGGGTAACAACTGCTTGACGTAGCGGTTGAAACTTCTATTGGCGTGCACGACATCAGTTAGCAGATAGACAGCGCAAGTGTTGCAGAGTTTTTTTACGTCAACGAATTTTTTTCATAATTATGATTTAGTTTATTCTTTAAAAACAGTTTAAAATTACGTTTTTGGTTATTTTTTCTGCTATTTTTTTTACCCGGTGCTGTTTTTTTACCCGGCAACACTGGTTACGACATGGGCCATCACACCGTCACGCAACGAATAGGTCTTGGTTTCCTATTTCCACCTGTACTGCAAGTAGAAATATCGTAGAAAGCTGCTAACTACGCCAAGTTTTATAATTGCCGCAACGGCCAACAAGCCGACTGTCAACTCGCGATTAAAATGAGCTACGCCAGACGCCTTTAGAATTCCAATAATGTGGTCAAAATTGGCAGAAAATTAACTTTCTATGGAGAAATTCCGCCCCTAATTCAACCTGGCTAAATAGACAAAAAGCTGTTGAAAAGAGATCGTGCTCTCTCGACCTGTGCGTGACAAGTTAAACTCGCTTTACCCCATTAAATAATATAGGTGTATTGAATTTTCCCCGACTCGAAATTTGCTTTTTGTTCACTCGTTGTTTTCGTGCTTTGTTTTGAAGGGTCGACCGCCTGACATTTCTTTATATTCAGTCATATCAACATATGGTTGGGTTTTTCTCTGCGCTGATGGGTTTATTGTTTAGTTGCTTGGGAACCGTGTGGCGAAAGAGGCGTGTGTACAGTGCACGAATCGTCCTTACAATATTGTAAAACCGCTTTACCCTCAAGATTTTTCTTGGCAGGTGGGTAAGTGGGTGAAACATGGGGTAAAGTCGAAATTTCTGTGGACTCGCTTTCAAAAACACGACACAGTCGATCGACGGCGAGGAATCTTCACCGCGGTGGTGATTTGTCAAACGCTATTATCAGATTCGAATCGAGCCTGTGACTTTCGTGCCGCGGCGGAAAATATTTATGTCTAAATATCCAGGCATCGTTGATAAGCATGAAAGGTTGCACGCTCCTTATTTCACGGCCACGCTACCAATTGCATTGTGAATCAAAATAGCGTGAGTTCTATATTAAGCGCAACCTGTTTATACTGTTGTACTAAACCTGTACGAGGCATTGCGCTGTCGATTGCTTGCAGCTGTGCGTTAATTGACCACTGATTGTAATGTTTTCTCTCAGGTAAGTTGGCGCACGCAAAACTACGTGGCTCTTTACACAAACCGCGCCCTATTCGTGCCAGGCTGTTTTCATACCGTGAATTAAACGGGCAGAGGTCAAATACCAGTTTTCGCGCGACGCTAACCTGTTGAGTGTTGATATCTGCCTATGTATTTACACCGAAACACACTCGAAATATTTGGTAACTTTGAGTATCCTTTTGCGGGGTAAAACAATTCCTATAATTTTTAGGACGCATAGTCGGAATAATATGAAGGGCCTTGGCCTAAGTGTTTCAGAGAAATTGCTTTAAACCATAAACAGCGAGAGATTTTACTTAAGTCTTTACTGGTCTTTCTTTACTGACTTCACACTATATGTTTTACAAAAACTAGAACAACTAACCTACAAACTTGGTGAATGGAGTTATCTAGATTCTAGACCTATATACTGTATATATATGGTTCTTCATTAGCAAAATACTGTACAAATAAACAACATAATTAATTGTCTTATATACTCGCCTTGTCTCTCTGTTTTAATTCACTTTTATTTTATAATTAACGAATGCCAAAAAAGATAAATTAATATTATCAGTTTACTATATATGAACCAAATCTCAGAGTTAACTATTTTGCTGTGATTTTTTGTTGCGCAAGTGCCAGTTAAAATATTGCACGAACCTGTTTACCACCAGCAATCATTTTTGCCAATGATGTAAGCGTTTATCGCGTGTTCAAAGTGTGGAGAAGTTCTCTGCCGTACGCCCCCTTGAACGTTAATGAGCGAACTTGCTTATCAACACGATCTGGCTAACACGAATTGCGGTGCTATTAAACTAGCATTATGCAATATGTTCTGAGGTTTTGGCGATGCAGGTTTGTTTACATGTCCCAACACGTCATTATTACCTTAAAATCAGAGCTCCCGGCAGCCAAAACGCGACAGTAATTGTGTTTTCGGAATGTAGGCCAATATAGACATTGCAAATCTGTTTTTACGGTGCTGTAGGATTATGATTCACTCCGCTTGCTACGGTAAATAAAATGACGTCTCGCACATTAAATCTTGGAATCCAATAACACATTAGTCAAAAACACTTCGTTAGAGGTTCGTAGTATTTCGTTTTGAATATACGACAAGTTAAGTGGAATAAGAATTTATGTGTTTAAATCCAAAGCGGCTATCCGAAATATTAGGTAGGCTTTACAAGGTAGCCTATAAGTGTTAAGACACATACGTAAACTTTGCATTTTATGTGCTGTAGTTTCTAAAGGATTTATAAACAAGAGTTGACATTTTAAATCGTTTACATTGCCGCTTTCGACGGAAATACGTATTAACGCATGTTAAACTTACTTTCCTTTCACGACAACTTACAAAACTCTTCCATCAAAAATGTGCTTATGAAGTAAACTCTAAACACATATCAACAGAAATCAAAACATAAAGGAATTTTGTTGATCAAATTCTTGTGATTTACAATACAAATCGAAGATAGTGTTTAGTTTTTCGTGTTTTTATAGACCTTGGGCGCCAGAAATAACAATAAAGGAAATCACCCGATGTTACGATCAAAAATTTACATTGTTTTTTCTGTGGAAACTTTTCTCTGTTTTCAAAATACGTATATTGTAATGGTTATTCACTAGGTAAAAGAACTAACTTATAAAAAAAAGAGGTCCTGCCGAGATTTGAACTCGGATTGCTGGATTCAAAGTCCAGAGTGATAACCGTTACACCACAGGACCGACGCTTTCTTTTCGACGAAATCTATATTCTCTTCGCCCACAACGGTGGCTATATTTCGGTGTATATTTTATTTGACATAACAATATGCAAACCTAATAATTATACTTTATGGGTGATAATAGGTGTAAAAGGTTATTACAAAGAAAAAAAACAAGTTAGTTTGCTCGTTTAAAGTCAATAATATTTGTTTTGCTTTTTCGCGAAAATGTAAAAAAAGGTGCGATGCTGAATAACTATACGAATTAAAGTTCATTGATTTTTTTAAACATTGACAAAGACGTAAGAATAACAACTATTGATAAGTACGGGTACGGTATGTCTTATATGTATTTTACAGAAATAACGCGAGATTCTTTTCTGATTATAGGCTGTATAGGCCCATAGCACACTCAAGTGATTATATGTTACGTTCTATAATTTAAAACGACCAAGTTGAAACTTTCTAAAAAAAAACAGCCATCATATCTGACAAGAAAGTAATTGTGGTTAAATTTAAACAAAAGTAGAATCAAAACCACAATTTAAGCGTAGCGTCGATGGCGGGTCATAAAAGCGTGAGAGTTGTCACGTGATCACGATAAGCGGCGTCTTTCGTTGCTAAGCAATCTAGATTGTTTGCGACTACAGCGTTTGGGATTTTTTCGACTTGTCATAAAGAGGTGTTCACATGTTTATAGTTGGTTGCGATGATACAAGAGTGAATTTAATCAGGCACATATACTTCTAACTTTGTAAGTTAGTCTCAAGACCGATATGTTAGATAAGAATACTAAAAAATGTTTAGGTTAAATATCTTTAGATACAATTTTGCAGGAAATATTACAAGTTTTTAGACAAAATACACCAGTTGTCCTGAACTTCACAAGAATGAATTCTCTGCCTCGTTTTGGACGGCAAGATAATTTAATTGACGTCAATGAAAATCTTGGACTAGCAGGAACATCTTATAACCCAACTTGTTATTCTCCAAGTAGAGTCGTTACTGAGGTTTGATATACTATTTTTTTTAATAAAATGACAAGTTTATCAGTACTGTAGTAAATACTATCACTTAATATTAAATTCACTTCTTTAATTTACGAAGATGTCTACGATACATCATTAATCAAACAATTCCAAAAGAATCCATTTTCCTTGATGGTTAACAAGCTAAATATATATGCTTCAAATGAGATCATTTCACATCAGGGTAATGTAATCGAAACTCAATAAACAAGGGTTAGGACTCGAATCGCTCGATCCAAGCGCTCCAAGCGATCATGTAGTGATTAGAGACACCCTCGATTTTATGTATCAGTAATTTGTTTACATTTATTTCCAGCTGCAAGAACAATTAAAGTCATATAAGAGAGAATTGGCTAGAAAGGATGAATTGATTAATGACCTTTCAACGTAAGTTGTTCATTTATATTAAAAAAATGCTAACAATCAAAATGTAAATTAATTTTAAAAAACTTTTTTTATCTTTATGTATTTTTTGTTATTAGAGCATAAATACACTAATATACTGGTACGATGCAAAAAATTTACTGTTGTGTATAAAGGCAATTTTTGAATACATTACCCAATCTGGTGAAAATCACATTCAATAACCGATCAACTTTACTCCGTTAAAACCAACGACCCTGATCCATAAGCAATATTTATAATATCTATCTGATTTTGACTACATGGATGATTATATAACTGTGTGTGTACAAACAAAAACTTTGTTACTTAGGCTTGTACAATTCGCATTTAGATTGTTCACTGTTTATACAACAGGTGTGTGTACTCCATATTATATTATCTCACACAAGAATTCTAACAATTTAAGTTTAATCAAGTAAACTATATAAAGCCCCCATGAACAAATGTTAAAAAGTTACTTATGGTTTATTTAGTTTAAAAATTCTAAACATCTATAAAGCAGCATATAATTGTAGGTCACCTAGAATTACACATTTTCATCATGCAGCACCAGTAAAAGTAAGTTTCTGGCATGTAATATTATACTTTGGCATACTTTTTTTGTTTTTTATTCTCCTATTTGACTTTACATCGTATTTCAAAATATCTGACTAATTAAACAATCAATAACTTAAGTTATTGTATATATTAAATAGCAAAATCTCTTTGCAAAATCCCTAACAACTCTTCAGTGGTCACTCTGACCATTACTTATGTTATACCAGAGCATCTGATGATTACCCATGTTAATGACTTTCATTGTCCCACATACAATGATAAAAGAAGTATTCTAACACGCTTGTACATAGTCCAATCTTTCTTATGGAAAGTAAACTATTTTTCATAACCAATTTGAATAATGTTTTATGTTTAACTTTGAGAATTTGGGTTAAAAGTGATGTTATACAGCATTAAATTTGCAGTTAATGGTAAAATCTTCCTTAATGTTCATTATGAATTAGCATGATCTGTTTTATACAGGTGGACTGCACGCAGCACCGTATGGACACATCTCTTACCTCCGAATCCGCCATAGAATTGGCAGCTTCAAAAATAAAGATTGAAAACTTGACAATTGAGGTGCGTACAGTATAAGAATAAGGAAGTGGGAACTCCACAAGTTGTGTTACATGAAATTAACCCAGTATTTTTATAATTTAATATGTAAAAGTATTTCGCGCATGATAAAGTTAACAGCATTTTTGGTTATATTTATATTTAACAACCTTTTATAGCAATGGATTTGTTCAATCATGTAGCATTTGGTATATTGAACAGATACATACAGTGGCAACTGATCACAGATCTGCGTTATCTTTTAGCACCAAAAATATTTATCATTGTATCTTTATGTACACAGCTTAACGACTTAAGATCAAGATTGGACTTAAAAGACAACCATATCCGTGAGCTAAGATCAAAGTTAGAAGTTGCCAAGGAAAATGCAGCAAGACAAGATATAATGTTACAGGTGTTTTTGCTGTCTTATATTGGTGCATTTAAGTTACTTTTTAACTACACATAAACTTTAACTACTGGTAAAGCATAAGTTTTTAGGATAGTATGCCAATGTTTATGTGCACTGGTGGGAAAATGCTGGGGTCCTGGAGCTGTTAAAACTCGACTTTGGTAGAATATGCCCTAAGTCCAAACAACTATGATGTTTAACTTAATTAACCTTCTCAGTCTCTGAGAGATCGAGTGTTTTCTGCTGAGAACCAGAATGGTGAATTAGAACAAGCCAGCACTAGGGGAAGCACTACCATACAATCACTGCAAAAGCAAAACCGTGAAGCCCAGGATAGAATTGTGGAGCTTGAATCAAGATTAAGGTGGATTTTTATGAAATGTTATATTTTTAATGTTGTTTAAAATATGTACCTTGGTATTGTAATGTTTAAGACCGCATTGAAGGTTAAAAAAACGTTTCGGATATTTAGTCCTTAAAAAAAAGAGTAGCTGTGCTGTGTTGACCATAATGGCACACACCTACACAAATAAAATTATGTAAAAACATTTATTGAATTGGGTGTTTCCAAATCTTTTCTTTATTGTTTTAGAATTTCTTTAAAAAATGTGGACAAAATGATGTTGCATCACAGACACTTTATTTATAATTTTGATATACTAAAGGCTACAGAGTTGACTATTGGAATTTTCCCAATGCATTATGCATATTTTAAATCAGATTCATGTAGGTAATCTAGTTCTTCCATACACTGTGTGTTCCTAGTTTCTGTGTCACTAAATAGATAAGCGACCAACTTTACTGTGACTAAAGAATGGTCTAAGTCTAATTATAAACTGACCAGGAACCACGTGTTGACGAAAGAGGAGTCAGAACAATCAGCGGACACGTACAAACGGACGTTCCACGATGCAATCGCAAAGATGGGTGATGCAATCAACGTTGACACGGAGGGTGGACACATGGAGGGAGCTGTTGAGAGTATTGTGGAGACGGTGGGTGCTCGGAAAGATTGTTTGTTTATGGATGTCGGTACTTAACGTGGGAATAGATTGGTTATCGGTGTTTGTAGTAAATCAATGAATACAAACATATTTTTTATAGTGGGAATGTATATTTTTAATGTTATTTTTCTAATTCGGATATATTTTTATAGTTACACATTTTATAATACTATGTAGATATTTTAAACAGGGCCTTGTAAGAATACAAACTATATGATGGATTTCTTTATAACTATTTAGAAAAATACCTATATTAAAAGGCCACTACAAAAGATAGCTTAGATATTTACTTTCTAATTATCGGCTTAATGCTGTATGGTTTTTACCACAGATTGTTCAGTGATTATTGTGTTTTAAAGTACACTTAACACTATTCCATTGTCTAAACTTTTGAAAAACAAGAGGAAAATTTCGAAAAACTTTGTTTTTCCACTTTATTTGAAGGCGAAAACAATGTGCCAAGACAACCTGCTGCACCAGAGCAAGATCCAAACTTTAGAAGACGCGTTAAACGCTCACAATTTGGAGATGAAAGCGAGTCGCGAAACCATTATGAGGCTGGTGGCCGAGGTGGGCAAGGAGCAGAAGAATGTCTCGGAGAACGCAAACCAGCTCGCCAGGTTACAAAGGGTCGGTTGAATTTCATTTATTGTAATATTAGTATACATGGCTGTTGTGGATTACACTGTTAATGTTGGTAATTATTTTAATTTTTTTTGCATCTAAGTTATTGTTGAGTTCTGGCCTACTGTGTAGTTATACAATAATTTGCTTCTCAGGCTGTTTTATCTGTTTTTCTTCAAGCATTATATGTCATACAACCTATTAATTCACTGGGTTCAGACAATGTCTGCTAAGTGCTGTGTTCAAAACAGCATTAATTTACATGGGTGAACATCTCGAATTTTATTTTTAAAGACATGGTTTATTCTTAGTTTAAATTGTTTCTTCTGCAGGATTTAGACGAT
>CH003383.1:294137-331504 GCA_000149265.1 Ciona savignyi
AAAGAATTGATGCGAATGATAAGACATGGCATCTTCCAGAGATGAGCTTTCTCAGACATCAACCAAGGGTAAAAAATCCGTTTGTTTGTTTATAGTTTTTGTTATATTTCTCTAATCTTTTCTCTAATCATATTCAATCCTGCTGTGATTTACATGGCCAACTATGGGTTCTGCCCATCAGTTTGTACCCCTTGGTGGATGGATCACTAAATAAAATTCTTAATTGGTTGGTGAGGTTTACCTTTAACACCTGGTTAGGTCTGATACAAGTTAATCAACGATATATCAAAAGGTTAAAAAGTCAATTCTTTTTTTTGCTAAGCACAAGCAATGTTGTTGTACTTTGTAAAGGAGACACAACTGCATGTTAGAACAAATTTGTAATTTTTCTTTAAACAGATAACAATGCTTACTGATGATGTTAAAAGGCTGGAGTATGAAAGAAATTTAGCCAACAATGAATTTCAATCTTTTAAAAGTTCAATGTCAAAGGTGAGAAAATGTTTACTTTTTAATTATTTCTATGAGCTTAAATCCGATTTACTGATGTTAATAAAGGTTAGGCTTGCTGTTTATATTTCGAAATGTTGTGAAAGTTTTTATGTCTGTATACAGTTTATATCGCAGTCCAAAAGATTAGTCTGGTGGGTTAGTGCGTCGCCTCAACACACTGCTATAGCCCCGATAACCCAACGGTGGGCGTAAGGTGATCTGATGATTGCTTGTGTGTTAACCCCCTTGGTTTTCCCGTTACAGGGATAAACATGAATATCCTACCCTATGTATTGACTATTGTCAGATTTTTCCGTAGCTATCATTAGTTATCTTATTATTTTTATTGTTGTTTTTTATCACATACGTTATGATAGCTACTTTTTGGTTAGACTAATGTTTTTAAAGCACCTTGACAAGTATATATATATAACCATATGTAAGCTTGCTTTACAAGAAACAATGCAATCAACAAAAGTAAAAAAATATTTTTTGTGTTCGTTAGATTCTAAGTGACCCATATGTTGAAGTTGAACCCAGAGAAGACGCGATTAAAGATAGAATTAAACTCATGGTGTCTGCTGAACATGAGAAGAAAGCAGTAAGTGTCTCCATAAGCGATATTTATAATATCTAACTGGTTTTGACTACATGGACTTTATGATTATATACTGGTTCTTCTTCAGTAACACAAGTTCTACTCAGTAACAACCACATATTTTCCACAGCACATTGATGTCCTTGAACAAAAGGTTTCCGACCTGAACAAAGAGTTGGAGAGGCAGTGCGGTCTCCACCATGAAACTGTACGACGGGCTAAGAAAGCGGAAAGTTACACGTTCCAAAACGAAAATCGACTGCGAGATTTGGAAGGGGAGTTGGCCTCTACTGAAGTACTGAGAGATACTCTGAGGAATGAGAAGAATAAGGTGCGACAAAAATCATTATGGTATCTGTAATTCAATCAATAAAACAGTTGCTAGGTGGTCGATTTTTGTGTCCCTGCAAATGCCACTTGATGTCTCCTGATCGTAGTGGAATAATCAGATAAACTAAAACTAAAGAGCCTACCAGTAATACACAACACACGGTAATAGCTTCTTTGGGGATAATTTACCTGTTAATCATGTGATAGTGCAGCTGTGTTCTTAAATAATAAAAAACGGGCTTATTTAGCCTCTTCCACTAAAAGCTCCTTTTTCTTACTATCATACCAGTAATATGTATACAGCTTTATGAAATAATAAACTACTTTTAATTTTTTTAACTTTTTTTATTTTTGAATCCTTCTTTCAGTACCTGAAGTTCCTGGAGCAGATGGCGGAGGCGATGCACATGGAAGACGTGGCGTTGGATCTCGGTTACGACCTCAACACTGATGTGCTGGTCGCACGTGCCATTCAACTGCAGAGGTTGGAGTCTGAGGAAGTTGTGGAGAAAACTTCAAACAACCACGTTTTGAGGAGAAAGGTGAGTTAAAAATACAGTCGTGGTAAAAAAACGGTATAATTAATGTTGAATTGTAAAATGGGTAAAATGGGGTAAAGAATTCTGCTCCTCAGTTAAATTGCGGCGTTATTCGTAATGATTGGGCATCAAGCTTATATCACTCAGCATCACATCAATACGAGTTGCCCAGGAATCTCTATACTTGCCGCAATATCTTTAGAAATATCTATACAAAATGTCGGTATTGTATACCATGAACCAGCAAAATAAAATCTCGGTTAGGAATTAATTAGACCGTCGACTGTCTAATTAAATAAAAATACTTCTGCCAAAGTCATAATCCACACATGCGTTAGCCGATGCATCGTTTTTTTTATAATCAAGTGCGTATGCTCACACTCACTATGAAGAAACAATCACCTGTTCGCCCACTTGCGTGTATGTGCACCCCGCTAAGGATGTAAAACATAATTATTTTTCTCAATGTTTGCATAACAGGTTTTAGTAAGAAAGCTGCATGACCATAACCACGATTATGCTGGAACTATACAGTCTGCATGTGGTTATCTTATTTTTAGTTACTTAAAAATCATCCCCTCATCAGGTAAAAGATTTAAAAGAGCAGGTGAAGAGCAAGGAGCTTCACATGGAGTTGCTGAGGAAGAAGATTGCGCAGTTGGAGGAGCGAGAACAAACCAGATCGGGTCTCGCTCTCGATCGGGATGATGCCATTGTGACAGTGCAGAAATTGCAACGGAAAGTGGAGAGACTGCAGCACGCGCTCGGCGATGAAAGAGTGAAGGTTACTCAGTTAAAAGCCCAACTTGCAGAGACCAATGAACTGAAGGTGAAAAATCTCTTTTTTTCGCGAAAACTTATTTTATTTAAAGATACTGTTGTTAATCTTTTGTGTTGGGAAAAAGTAAACACGAAGTTTTGTAAGAATATCACATAACCAAATGCAGCACAACTTTCTGGTCGACAGGCCAACGCACTACTGCACATTGTTTCGTTCCTTTTTTTGCGTATAACACCGATTATATTTATAGGCGGTGACGCTCGAGCAAAGACGCAAGATCGACGAGTTGGTGACCAGCGTCGGTAAGCTATCCACCACCAAGGACCGGCAGCGGCACAAGTTGTCCTCCTTGAAGCAGAGCTTGAAAGTAAACGGCGAAGATGCGGACTTAAACCACCAGAGGTTGCGGACCCAACTAGACGCTGTGACTAATGACGTGAAATCCACGAAAACAGCTCTGGAGGAAGTCACAAGGAGAGAGAAACAGGTGAAAAATTTGTGACGGTTTAGTAACCTTTAGCAGTTTGGGATTTTTAATTCTAAATTAAATTTAATTAATTCATAAATTATTTCTTTCCCCCTCTCTCTTAATTAATGTTATTTCTCATTACATTGTGCCGTGTTTTAATGATTGCCGTATGCTGAATTGTTCGGTTTTCTTAGTAATAATAATAATTATGTTGTATGTTCTTCTTTAACTTAAATGAAGGAAATAATAAACAAACTAAACCATTTAAACACATAAAACTAAAACATTAAAATCTTGTTAGTTGGTGGACTTCCGGGAAGTGGTCGCCCGTATGTTGGGTCTTGACGTCACAACCCTCGCTATCCCGGATTATGAGGTAATATCGCGACTTGAAAAGTTGATTCGCAACCATCATATCGGAACTGCTGCTACTGCGACCCTGGAACGGTCATTTGATGCACTTGATCCCAGGTATTTCTACTAATTGTGGAATGATTTGGGGTTAGCGGATCGAACAGTGCTTTTTTAACTTTATGTTGGTGAGGACTGTATTTACACCCGCCCATACTATTACCGGCAGCCAGTTACAAATGCTCTTGAAACCCAACTAAGAGCATCCAACCCACTTCCTGCGCCACCACTTACCTTCACCGACCTTCCACAGGTTTAGACAAGGATACACTGAGGTGGACTACCAAAGGTCGAGATCTCCAACTCGATATGAGAGCAGAGCGCGAAGTCCGAGCCCTCGACGTCACCACCGTTCCCGTTCGCCGTCGCCACGACGATATTGATGTCACAACCGAACAATGAGCGCCAAGAAGCACAACCCCGAGATTGGTTGATTTATTTTAGGTTTAGTTTTAAATCGTGTCTTGTTGAATTCGGATTCTCGAAGTCCACGAAATGTGTAACTAATGTCAAGCCTCTCCACATTCACCAATCGTGTCAAAATATTCATTCTGAGCGATTTTTGTTTTTGGGATGTTACTTTTTACACAACATGCTAACATTGATTGATTATCTATAATATAGGGAGCTAAAGAAATGATGTAATAAAAAACAGAACAGTTGACACTGGGAAAATATCAATTCAAGATATGTACCACACCCAAGATTTTTTTTTATCTATTTAATGTTACAAATATATGTTATGTAGGGACGATCTGTAAAATTTCAAATGTTTTTCACTGTTTAGAATGTACTACCATGTTTATTATAAGAAGCATAATACTATGAAATATATAGTACGCCAAAGTTCTTGTTGAATTTAATATTCTCTTCGATAGTCAATCTAAAATTATTTGCACATTTTACAATTCTTATAGTTCGTGTGTCACGCAGTATGCATATATCATTTTTTTAATATATTGTACACTTATCTCATATATCGTGTAAGATTTCACGAAGGTTTAACTCAGTAAAACAAACTAATTGGTCACATTAATATTTTTATATCATGAATAATTAAACAAAAACGGATTACGTTTTGATTTGAAATTGTGCCTTTAACTAATTTGTTACTTTCAACACCTCAAAAAACAGGTGCATTTACATTGTGTGTTAGACAAAAGTTTTCAGATTATTTAATAAGTACTTTGTACTTTTGTAGCTTTTTAGCACTTAGCTGTGTTTTTTAATGTAATTTTATTGCACCCTCTTAGATCATAACTCAATAAATTCGTGAAAAATGAATTTAAAATTACTTCGCTTTAAAAAAAGTTTACATTTACAGTATATATAGGATATACAAGTTTTCTCGTAGTGAACTGATTTTATAGAGAGATACGTCGGAAAAAATTAGAGAAGTCTACGCAAAAAAGTTAAATATTAATGTAAATCGGTAACGGACCGCATAGCTTTTTGGTTTGGTACGTTGCCTTTTAGCAGAACGGTTGTGGATTCGAACATTTGCGCTACCCTGTGTTCCCCGCCAAAATAGGGTATAATAGCGGACATTGTCAGAACTTAATAAATTAAGACGGTGATAAACATGAATAATAATCACATTATTACATGAAAGGTGATCATAAAGCCCACAGCAGCATCACCCATGGTGGAAGTCTCATTTTAGAATCTGACCAACGCCGCCCCCTCTTTCCCGACGGCTTTATACTTCTCCAATTAGCTCTTAAAATGCAACACACAGTGCCTTCCTGAGCAAACGTTTAGGAACACTCGTAAGTCACATTACGGGACCAACAAACAGTCATGTGTGGCCAGTGTGGGTGAATGGCGTTGTTGATAGCGCCACCAATTATTATCTACAAGTGTCGTAATTTATTTGGTGTTAATACACAACCGTTGGTTAATGACTGGTAAGGCGATGGCAAACATTTTATTAACAGCGGGAAAATATTTAACTTACATTGATTTGGGTTAGGTGTTAAAACTTTATTAGTTCATAAAAGTAAACTGCTGGCACATATATATGTAATAAAGAAGTAAAGAACAAATCATTACTGTTTTCCGTGTCGCACATCGCCTACCCAATCACATGGTAATCGTTGCGTATTACCATATCTTTTTTACGGATGATCGCTTTTTGTAACAGGGAGTTGACCGCTTTAATAAACAACACATGACAAGACGCTGTAGTAAAGTATTTGTATTATTCCACAAAACCAAAGATGGGACAGTAAGCAGAGTGTAAAATATTTTAATGTAGCATTTAGTTTAATGCAGTAACAATATAACAAGTAATCGGTATAGTAACTTTGCGTAATAATCAAACACTAAAATAATATACTTTACAGTGCAATAATATAAGTTTATTTATTTCCCATCGTTTATTTTATTTACGGTAAGCCAGGTTAGTTGAAAGATAATTTTTTTAATAAAAATAATGATAGTATATTGTTATTATTCTTCGTTACCAGAATGTGTTTAGACATAAGATAAATTTGTATAAGTTTTTCTTGATTATTTGTATTTTGAACTTAATAAATTATAGGTTTTTGAATAAGGGGCCAATAGACATATCCATTCTATATTAGGTTTGCTTCCTGGTGTTTGCAATTTATGTAAATTTGGATAAGTGAGTTTTATTAATAAAGTTTAAGCATGTTTTTGTCGAAAAAAGATGATTATTGATTAAACCAAAAGCATTATATCAGAGATAACAATAGTTTTATTTTACCGATTGTTCGCAGGTTTGCTTTCGGTGATTAATTTCTTGTAACTTTCTTACTTATTTTCATTTAACAAAATGGGATTTGAAACTTGTGGTCCGAACGAAGCTATGGTAGTGTCCGGGTGTGGGCACAGTCGCCCACTCATGGTTCCAGGTGGACGAGTGTGGAAATGGCCAATCTTCCAGCAACTTCAACGTATCTCGCTCAATACCATGACCCTCAAGATCCACAGTAAAGAGGTCAATACATCCAAGGGTGTTCCCATCTCCTGCATTGGAGTTGCTCAGGTTAAAATTCAGGGCCAAAACCAAGATATGCTTGCAAATGCTTGTATGCAGTTTCTTGGAAAATCTGAGCATGAGATACACAACATTGCTCTTGAAACACTGGAAGGTAAAGTTTGACATAAATCTGCAATATATTTTATATATATATATATGGTAGGCCTATGATTACATCAGGCAGTTTGTGTGCAATTACTTTTTCAGGTTTACCTGTTTACAATACAGATTTTTTTCATTACAACTTAAAACCAAAATACTGGTAATCCTCATTTTAAAATTGATTATGTAAACTGAAACCAATATTTTTATTAACCTTAAAGGCCACCAAAGAGCTATTATGGGCAACATGACGGTGGAGGAAATCTACCAGGATCGAAAAAAGTTTGCGAAGCATGTTTTCGAGGTTGCTTCTTCTGATCTTATTCAGATGGGTATCACGGTGGTGTCTTATACATTGAAAGATGTGACTGACAATGAGGGGTAAGAATTGTGTTGAGTATTTGGTGCTGAATAATGTTAAATGGCCTAAAAACAATTAATGTGACCTCACCAGTACACATTAGTAGGTACCAGTATTTTGTATTGGACGGGGGGTAAACATGCATTATATATATCTTCAGTTTGTAGTAAGTATAATGTATATGATAAAGGAAAAAGCAATTTTTACTTATTTCCTGTGTTATCTTTACAAATAAAACAAAAGTTTATTTGGATATTAATTAATCAATTGACAATTTCTGATTTTAAAGTGCCAACAGCTTATTAAGATTAGATTCTTTCTTAAAAAGCAATGTGATGTAACTTGCATGAATATCCATCTTCACCACACACTGCTGATAAAAGAACGCACAAAATGCAGCTGTACACATGCACAGAGTACTTAAAAAATAGCTGTACTATAAAAACTAACCCCAAAATATGCCTATTGAATAGATACTAAATAGGCATACTACATAAGCAACAGCATGAACAAGCAATCAATATACAACCCATTATCAACCGCACGCTCTCCTTAGATACCTTGCTGCATTGGGTCAAACTCGCACGGCTCAAATCCACCGTGACGCGAAGATCGGAGAAGCAGAGTCAAGAAGAGATGCCGGGATCAAAGAGGCCATTGCAAACCAGGATCGCATGAAAGTCAAGTATGAAAATGACACCGAAATCGCTAAAGCAAAGAGGGATTATGACCTAAAAAAGGCTGCATATGATATTGAAGTAAGTGAATTGATATTAAATTATATGGCATTTTATCTTTATTCATATTTAAAAAATTATACAGTATTACTCTTCGAGTACCATTTGTTGCCATTTAATCACCTTTGTAACTGTTTTTGTAAGGTCTAATTTCAGCAGGAAATGAATTAATTGCTTTCCGCTCAGTCGAGTATATTGAAAAGCCATATTACAATGCTTGCTGACATTGTGTGCTATTTCACTTCCACATACCCCCTACCTAAACATAAATGGTTTTTGTGAGTATATACTCTGTACACCAAGTTCATATTGTAGTGTATTACAAGCTGATGCTGTACAAACATTATATATAAATATATATATCATATGTATAAATTGTAAATTTTAAATTTTATTAGATATATAATATTTCTTGTCTATAATAATAACCCTCCTAAATGTATAAAAAGCTTCATATACCATGCCCATTGTATAGGTCCAAACAAAGAAAGCAGAATCGGAGTTGGCATACGATCTCCAAGCTGCCATTTCGAAGCAAGCCATTAAGGAAGCTGAGATGCAGATTAAGATCGAGGAGCGAGCCAAGCAGATTCAAGTCCAGGATCAGGAAATTCTCAGGAGAGAGAAGGAACTAGAAGCACAAGTGAAGAAGCCAGCTGAAGCGGAAAAATACAGGTAAAGTTGATCATTTCTTCATTTTTTGTTTTGAATTTAGAAAACATATATTTTTTTGCATTTTTTACTTGTTTGAGGCTTGAGGTGAATTATTTTTAACCTATGATGTTAAAAACATGCTTTATAGAGGTGTTTTATACATACATGCAAAATTATTAAATGGTAAACTTTTTTACTACTTGCGCAAAATGCCATCCAGGGTTTACTTTGGACGATTTTTGATATAAATGCTTGATGCAATCATGTAGGAAGAAGTCAATATGAAGCCATTTGTTGTCTTGATTTTTCTCTTATAATTTTTTCAACATACATAATTAGATTCATGGAACAAGATATTAAAAGAAACAAACCCAAACAAACAAGTTTATTGATTCAAACAACAGAATATGCGCCAAGCTGTTTTTGCTTGTTTACGAAGAACATGTGTAATAGTTAGAACATCTTAAATACCATAAACTTACAACTGGTACCAGACTGTTATATACATATACATTTAAAGGATATTTTTCGATAGGATGGAGACAATCGCAGAGGCAGAGAGGAACAAGGTGGTTCTCGAAGCAGAGGCCGATGCTGAATCCATTAGAATGAAGGGAGAGGCTCAAGCGTTTGCAATCGAGGCTCGTGCCAAAGCGGAGGCGGAACAGATGGTGAAGAAAGCAGATGCGTGGAAGGATTATCAAGAAGCTGCCATGGTTGACATGGTTCTGAGCACGCTGCCCAAGGTTGCTGCCGAGGTGGCTGCTCCACTTGCTACCACACGGAAGATCACAATGGTGTCAAGTGGAAAGGGAGATATAGGAGCTGCTAAATTATCAGGGGAGGTGCTCGATGTTGTCGCAAAGTTGCCAGAGATGATAGAGAAGCTGACAGGAGTCGACATGTCAAAAGCAATGAAAGTCAAATCTCGTTGAAATATCTTACCTTACTAATACTAAAAAGACTAACCGACTAAAAGTGTTTGCATGATTTACAGTTCTTCTTCAAGTATATGTACCATATTGCAAGATCTGGATGTAAATACTTAAACCACTAGTGTACATATTTGCATAACCATGGCAATTTATTAAAAACTAGAAAACAGTGGTTATTTACCAACTTGCATAATATTTCTTGGAAAAGTAATAAGAACTGCATGGTGATGTACACTTGATATATAATGCATGTTTTAGTTGGTAAAACTAACCTTGCTTAAAATATTAGAATACAAGTGAATGGTAATGTGCCTTGAAAGGCCTTAAGTAACTTTATCTGTTTAAAAAGACAACAGTCTAGTATGTTGTATATTACTTTTAACTATTTGTTATATTTTACTACTCAGCGATTTTATAAGTTTTAAACGCAGTAATCAATTCACAAATAACTACACGGCTTTTAATGTATTGGTACGGTGAAGTGAATTTAACTTTACCTGTTAGCTAAAAATATTTCTTGATGCAAGAATAGTAATTGAATTATTGCTGGTGCTCCTTGTCGTCCATACTTACACAATTTTGGATGTGCTATTCTTTGGGAAAGTGATAATTAAAAACAAATAAAATGTTTGATTGAGTATGCAAATTTTTTCACTCGTTTTCAAGCGTTTGTTTAAAAATACTTCACTTGCTTGAACTATATTTGTAAATAAATATATATGTAACAGGTATTGCTGGTTGTTTAGATTGGTGGACAGTGGCCTTGCGATTTTTGTTGTGGATACTGTTGTCGCGAAATTTTAAAGTAATAAAGATTGTGATAACTTGTGACAGTAATAAGGTCTTTAAGGAAAAGGCAAGCAAACTCTATCCTAGACATTTAATACGTTCACTAACAACTAACAAGTTATGAGTCGGATTTCTGGAGAAACTAAAATATTGTAGTACGTTAACGTTTGCTGTCAATATTCGCAAGTTGGGTGGGTGGCGCTAATTCTAGCCTTAGCCGAAAGATTCAGTGTAGCAACAAGATTAATTGGCGCAATTCGTTTGTGCAGGTCCATGCCACCTGTGCTTGCCGCAGCTGTTAATTTCCACAAGTATACGATAATCATGTTAGTTGAGAGTTGCGATAACGATCACGTTAGGTTAATATAATTTAAATTTATACTGATGCATTCTTATTTTATAAATCAAAACAATAAATATATTTTAAGACATTGCAGTTAATTTAGTTTTGGTTACGGATCCAAAACTTATCCTTGTAAAACATCTGGAAACACTGATGATCGGTAATATATTTCTAATATATAATCGCACTCTTAATTTAAAGACATCTCTAGAAACGTGAGCTTTTTGTTTTTTAAAGAGTTCCATTGTTTAACATGTAGGCACGCGCCACCGGTAATGATGTACTATATCAAAGCCATACAGATCCGTGTACTATTAATTCACTTTGATTTAGTCTTCCTCAGTAGTTCGGACTCGTTAATTTCAGGTAAACTGCAGGTTATCCACAGGAGTGAGAAAAATGTTGAATCGTTATAGCAATGCGTATAGAATTATCTTACGCCTAACTTTACTCGTTTTTATCCATTGTAGTGTTACCTAGTGTATTGAATATAATAGAGATGCTAAGATATACCGGTAGTTTGTGGACGTGGTTAATGTCTGGTTTTGATCCACCACCATTTGGTGAAAGGTTTGTTATGCTGTATGTACTTGGTATGTTGCCAGTTGATGATTAAGTGCTTATTTGATACAAATTAAAAGACAAAAATCTTCAATGTAGTACAGAAATAAGCCTAATCGAGTTATCAATTTGCACTGTATATTTATTATGTCTTAATTAAATCATTCTTTTTTTGCATTGATCAATAATATTGTATAATTAGTTTGTAAAAATAGAATTTAGTCTGAAATTTCGACTGAATGTCGTGCTTAAAATTGTTGTCGAATTTAAGACTCGAGAAGCTAGTTGGGATTTATAATTGCAAAACTTCTTTTTCTACTGCATCGATTTTGCAAAACAAACGGTTTAAAACCAGATGGATTACACCTGAAAAATGGAAAAAGGTTGAAGTAAATGGTGAAATGAAAACGTGGATGCCTAACGTTCCTTTAACTAAAGTTGAAAATGAATTTACTCGAGACAAAGCATATTTTGGCATGTATGATTTTCTCGCAGTTCTTGGGAACGATGTGACTTTGACTCCAAAACTTTTCTGCAAAGGCCCTGGTTATGTGCGAGCCACAAATCACAGAGAACTATTTATGTTGCTAAAGAAAAGACGCATGCTTGGCCACCACATGCACGCGGAAGACTTGCATACCATTCAAAGGCGAATAAAACATTTGATGAAAATTGAAAATAGAGTAAAAAAATCAAGAGGTTAATTTTATTCAACATTTGCTACTTGTTTTGAAAGCATTTTTTATTAAAAAGAGAAACTTCATTTCAATTAAGCTCACAAATTGTTTACATTCAACTCACATGATAAAAAGCTTTACCACTTCTATATATATCAAACACAATTTGTAGAACAATTTAAGTGAGGAAATTACCTGCTGCTTATCACTTCATTTTCATACAACAAAGTGTAAAATACCCTACTGTTCCAACACACTTGGTGCAAAATTTAACACTTCGACTCTTTTTCCCAAATTTCACAGATTGCTAGTTTTAAAAGCTGCTACTGTTGTGTTTTGTTGTTATAGTAGCAAGAAGCATGTCAGACCAAACAGGTATCAAGTCCATATATTTTTATTTGTTACATTTGTTCTTACTGGTAAAACCATTTGTGTCAGTACCGGTACTTGTATATAAACTATTGTAAAGGAAAATTGTTTTGTTACATAAAACATTCTGTTATTGGAATTAAGTCGTCTGTTTACATTATCATGTTTAGACAATACTAATGTATAACAGTTTATTATAAATCTAATATTTTGTAATTTGTATACCATGTGGGAAAATTTAGGGTGGTTATATATCTTGTATGTTCTTGTAACACAACCTCTAACAGAAATGGGCGATCACCTTTTACTAGTACTATACTATTTTGGACTTAATTATATGCAGGAAATGTAATTGTTAATTAACCTCATTTCCAGTGAGCCAGTGGCTGAAGTTTTTTAAGGATGCGGGAATACCATCTGGACTGGATATGAAATATGCCATAATGTTTTGTGATCACAGGTTGGTAATCGTTGTATATATCATATTGTGATATAAATTATTAAAATGTGGTAAATTTACATTTTAAACTAAGATTGTTCTTATTTAAATTTAACTTTATCTCAGGATCCAAAAAGATTTTTTGGGAGACTTGAAACGAGAATATTTGACAGAGATGGGGATTAAGGCCATGGGTGATGTGATTGCTATTTTAAAACAAGCTGAACTAGTTTTCGAAGAGGTATGTATGCTTTGTTGTTAACAAGAGATCATGTGCACTCAAGGCAATTTATGTAGATATATAACAGTAAAGTTTATTGGTATCAGACTTAAGATACTGGTATAAGCTCAGCCTAGATAGCCCTTGCTCCATATCAAAATTTAGCATATATGTCGTCGATGGTGGAGCAATAACTGTCTTTATGTGTGTTATTGTTGTTTGTTGGAGATTTCATGTGACCATAAAATGCAATTGTTATGTGCAATAACCATGCAGAATGGTAAATCAAATCAGAAATACTGGTCTAATCATAACTGTTAACTTGATAGAATATAAAACGATGGCTAATAGTGAAGAATTTGACATGTTTCTTAAATTTTAAATGTCAATATTGATTTGAACAAAACAACAAACCATATGTTGCTTTTAATCAGATATCCAGAGAGAAAACAAGCAAATTAATTCGCCCAATGGGTGGTAAAAGGAACAAACAAAGGACCCGTGAGTTTTTGAAATTGCCTGTGTAACATAATTGAAATTAAAAAACAATTTTTTATTTTGCGTAGCATCTCCGATCATGATTAAAACAAGCACAAACGAGAAACCAAAACAACTTGCACAAATTGGTAATTTATTTAAATATATTTGTTTTACTTATATTTGCCCGTTTTGTTTAGGCTTTAGTCAACATTAATTCTATTCTCTCGTTTTCATTCCAGTACCCAAACCCCCCATTTTGGCAGCTGAAGCTCCTAACAAGTCGGTTTTTCACCGACTTGGTAATGATACTGTCGTGGAAAGTCCGGCGGTGTTTCGGCGTCTTGGTGACCCTGTTAACTCGGCTTCCATTGGATCGGCAGATCAGGTTGTAAGATCCATCAAAAAGACTGTTACTGATGTTCCTAAGACTAAGTCATTGAAAAGAAGGAGTGTGTTAGAGAGATTGGGCCCTGCATCTGACGAGACACCACCTGTGAAAAAGATGATCAAGTCTGCCGGAAAAAATAAGCCGAACATTGTTGTGACTTCATCGAACTCCAAGAAGAAAAGTGTCCGCATGCAACAGTCTGATGATGATGTTAGTTCTAGTGTGGAAATCCCTCCAACAAGACAAAAAACTGTGGTCAGAATGAAGCCACTCATGAAGCCAACCAAGCAAAAAGTGATCATGAAGCGGGTTCTACACAGTGATAAAAAGAAGTCCAGCATCATGCAAAGGCTTGGGAACAAAGGAAACGGTATCTCTAGCAGAGTTTCGGTAAAGTCGCTCACAAAGTCGAATCTTAGAATGGACAGAAATGGACATGCAGCAACAAAAAAACTAAAACCAACATCACGTTTCAGATCAGACATGATGGTGATCAAACAACCGGCTCGAAGAATTTCGAAGCCAATTTCAAGCAATACAGTATCAAGCACAACTTCTGCCGGTATTTTCCGTGGAAAAGGGGCTGCATCGCACAGTGTGTTTGATCGTTTGGGGAAATAGGAGTGTATAGTTAATGCATACATGAAGCTTAGCAGTAGGTTTTATTGGTGTGTGGTCGTTCTCGCTGCTATATTTGTATATCTTGCGTATAGATATAGATACTTTAATAATAATAATAAATAAATAAATACTGTTTTTTGCACAGCAGTGACTTGTTTGTAAATAGTCAAAACTCCCAACCAAATGAGTACAAAGCTTGGAATGAACCTTCTTTATACAGTAATGTCTTCGCATCATCATCAAGTTTTTTTTTTTTTTATTCAACTTATGTTATGAGTTGGGAATGAATTTTTTGTAATGCAGTTTTCCTTGCAAAAAAAAATAATATCAACAAGTTTTTATTGAATTGCCCTGCCATAAATAAAAAATGTACTACCCGACAAAATAAAAAGTATAAAATGGAAAGTAAAATGACGTGGACTGGGTTCCCCCTTTTCCATTTCATAAACTGCTGTCTTGAATAATGATCTACTCGTGCCATTTGAACGGTAAAGATTTAACCATTTTCTTCGGGTGCAACTTTCATTTTTTGCTCCTGTGCTTTCCTCTGCAGTTTTCGTAATACCATTTCTTCAAACCCGTCCGTTAAATGGGCGTCGCTGGATGGCGGTGTGGAGATGTTACTCTGATTGGTATTCTGTAGAGAAAAAATTGTATGGCGGTGAAATGGCAATAACACATTACAGTATAAAAGTGATATTCCGGTACCTCTAAATACTACAGGATCGCTTGGAGCGCTTACTATACGTCGTAATTACAAAAGCCATGATATTAATGTTAGGGTTGGGGTTAAAGACTTTCTTTAGCAATCTTAGTGATCCAAGCGATCCTGTAGTATTTAGAGGTACCCTGAATATTCGGTTAAACATTTTTCTAATTTATTCGAGATATAGTTGTGTACATTAGTTGCGATGAAAAGCTTTCTTGAACGGCCATACTGATTAACCTTTGCTTTACACCGTAAAGCCGTTTGTCGTTATTCATCGTTTGGCGAGTGCAATTTAACTTTGAACCCAAAACAACTTAGGTATGAGCTCCAACTGTTACAACGCAAAAAAAATAGATCTGTACAATAAATGGAGTCCGAAATATAGCGCGGGCCGCAGACATCTGTTTATTGAAAGTGGTTTCCTGCAATGGCGGACCCCATCACTTGCAGTAAATAAATAAATAGAAACGCTTAAACTTGGCGCGGCTACCGCTTAATTGTGGCTACACCGCATAAGCCACATTAAGAAAGTAGATCGGGATTATCTATCGAACGAAAAAAGCAACATAGCCAAACGTTGGCGTCGACCCATATATCTTCATTGAAAAGTAGCTACATTTTTGGTTCAGGCCAAGATAAAGTAGATAATTATTTTTAAAAGCCAGTCTTTATAACATAGTGAAAAGTAAAATGACAAGTCAAGAAGTAAAATTGGTGATGGTGCTTTGCCTGACGAATATATATTAGAATACACCTACATCTTGATTATTGCATACTTTGATAAACTTATTGTAATGTTGTCAAAAATAAATGACGGAAACTGGGGCAATTTCGAACAAAAATTTAACATTGTACGGTTGAGTTGCGACTTACAATCTGGAACTCCAATTCGCACTTACATTAATCGGTTTTAGAAGAGGCAGCAAATCGACCGTTAAAATCATCGCTCTACACATTATAAACTCCTTTGCGTGTTGTTCTGTTAAGTGGGCGGCAGAAATGACTACTTGCGGCAGAGATAAGCGACCGACAGCACAATTTTAATGCTGACAAAGCGTATTCTATTTGTGTATAATCATAATGTTGGGAACGCTTCAAAGTGGATTCTGACCCCTAAGGATAGACTTCATGGCCACGACCTACCACTGCACAGTATTAAATGCACGTTTTATCTATACACGCATCAAATTGGATGGCCGCCATCTCTATATGTTATACATTTGCAGAAAGTAGATGGATCACTTAGTCTATACAGGTACCAGTGAACCGTGTTACTACACTAGGGCAATCGACATAAACTCCCTTAGTTCGTAAAGTAAGGTTAAAAGATAACAATATAAAAAGCCCACTTGACAAAACGCAATAAAAATCTTAAAACGAGATGTAAAACCTTTTTTTATGATTTTTTGAGTGGCTATAATATTTAATTACGCTGCTAAAATAATCACTGCACCTGTTGCAGCTATATTGGTACGAAATTAATTTCCGTTAAGAATTTGTATTATCGAGGGTTATTTTAGTAATATTCCAAGTTGCGCGTTACGGATTTGGGTAACGGGTCACATGATATGAATATTATAAATTTACATTTTGTGTTAGGGAATTGACAGCATTAAAATAAATCCGGTTAAATTAAGATGGTCGATAAGAAAATCGAGACTTTTGCCAGGTTTTACGATATTCTTTGCTCGCATGATTTCGTGACGACGCTTTTCGTTACGCATGTCTGCGCATCAAGTTCAAGTTGTTGTTTTGACTCGACTGAGTCGACGTGAAAACAAGCACCCAACCTCTCTGTGATGGCGTCGGTTTGACTGACAGAGGCAAATTAAAACAGGATTAAAAAACCCAACACGAAAAAGATAAATATGTAAAGTAAATTCAGGTATTTCAAGAAAAGACCACAAGAAGTCAAATTCCGTGGATTGGTTACCAAATTATAAACTGGGATCTGTACGTTGCTTAAATGGGTTATCGCAGTTGTAATTCATTAATTTGGTGTTAAAAGGACACTATAGTAGCACGATGGCAGAGACACATTAGGATGTTATACCAAAGCAGTGGGAATGATGGGTGAGTATTACTTGTTAAGTAATCGACTAGTCGTGAGGGCGAAATGACAACGGTAATCTGTTTTACATTTTACTTCTGTATGACAGCCACCGATATCTCGGCACAATACAACTGAATACACAAATGGCGCTTCTAAAGCATTCATCTGGGGTTTAATAACAAATAAATCAAACTTTCCGTAAAAAAGGCGAATTGTTGACACAACATAGAAAGTATTATGTCATTGTCAATGAATAATGAATATGTTGCGATTACAGACTGCCATGATTCTGTAGTGAAAAGAACTGTAATTCCAACGACACGTGTGTGGTACAGTATATACAGCAGTGGTCGGATTTATTTATAAATATTAGGAGTATTTCGACAAACGACGCTCAAAGGCTTTTTAACAAGAACACAAATATTTAGAATCGAAAAGAATATAAGCTCTATTAAGCCAATCTACGTTCATTATTTGTAATAACGTTGCTCTCCCATAAACACTTTTAGAGCCAATCAGCGTTAATCTCTTGTCACCAAGGGTGAAAATGTCTCACCATTTATAGGATTAACCAAAAAAGACAGACAGTTTACGTATTGTTAGCCAAGTCATGACGTGTACAAGAATCAACACATAGCACAAGATTCAACATATATGGTATGTTGATATCTGCTAATCACTATACGATCGTTGGTATATGTCTACTGAGCTGTAAACATCACATGGGCGTGATAGATTTATCCGCAATTACATTGTAATGGGGGAGGGAAATCGCTTGTCACGTTTTAATTTATAACTTAAGGCACAAAACGGTGATGGACTGGGATGTTTTAAAAAAGAAACTCAATTCCATTAGCAACAGTGCTATGACGCAAACAACTCGTAAAACATTTCCTACTTCATAAAATGTATTAAAAAAATTTGGTTTTATCTTAAAACGCGACTGCGTTAACTCAGGAAAAAAGTGAGAGAACATCTTATAAAAGTGTCCAAATAAAAATAAAAAACACACACACAATAAATAGAAAAATATAGATTTTAAGTGAGCTTTAAAAACATGTTATTTATGCTGTACATACGCCAATGTGGCGATTAGTTTAAATTCCCATGCATACAAGTCCATTTTAGATTAAACCCGTAAATTCCGAGAATGTAATGTAACCAGATCTTGGACAAAACTACAAACCGCGACAAGGCTTTACGGAAAGTTCCGAAATTGAACTCTGGAACACAATACAAAACGCGTCATCGTTACGTCATAAGGATGAAACGCGACCGCATCGAAACAGGATGTTGCACGAGAGGAGCCAAGTTATTTGTGATCGAATGTCGATGTAAATATAGAACTAAACATAATATATATACTGAAGTACATTTATACCGGATAAAGAAGCCTCTGGTAAATTTAAAGAATTTAAAAATAGTTGAAATACATGCGGGTATTATACACGAACCTTTGGGTGAGTATACTGTTGCTAAAACTGTTTCCTTACAAATGAGAAAATCAAGGTGTATAGACGCGTAAAATAAGTGTTTTCACTTTTAAAAATACGAAAAAATCCGAGGCTGGTGGATGACGTCAGCACACAGAAGACGAGGAGAAACACCTGTGTGTAACGTCATAATGGTCATTGAGCACGCATTCTTATTGTTTAATGAGGGGTGGAGGAGTGGTGAGTGAAACTGGACATAATTTTTCAACACCCAGATTTTTTACGAAATGTAAGTCCGCCTAAAACGTACGATACAACAAGTAGCAGAGATGCTGATATTGGAAAATATTGACGTTCAAATTAAATTCGAAAATGACAAGAAGACCAACAGCGTTAGAAGAGTTTCGAGCAAATTATATAAAAACATTGTCCAAAATTGGTAACAGCTCAATTACAGCAAGGGGCATATTACATGGAGTTACAACAATGATCATACATTTAAAACTGTACATTTTGAACTGATCAGGTACTGATTTTATCAGGTTTTAACATGTTTTTGCCTTATCACAGTCATAACTCAATTAAATAGTGTTGCCCAGCACCATGTGATTTACTGTATCTTAGTAATTGTCGTAAACAAATGGTTTGAAGACAATTTAACGTAAGCATCTGTGTGCCCACTGTGTAACCTTGACCGTATCTTGGTTTACACCGGTCTAGAAAAAACACATTTTAATAAAAAAATAATAATTTTAAATTTAAGAAGAACGGCGTTTTAAATTGGGAACAGAAAACTATTTCGCTTTCGAAGAAAAGAAATGAGTATGATATAAATAAATTTAACACAAATCCAAAAAATACTAAGCAAATTCAAAATTCAAAATATTATTTTGGCACTATTTTTAACAGCGTGCCAAAATAGAAACCGATTACAAAAATTACGTTTTAAGTACAGCACCAAGAATGTGCGCTTCTTACAGTGTAGCATAAGTGCCCTGAGCAAAATGCAAGTTAAGGCTGAAAACACGCAAAGGAGAAAATATTGTTTGTGCGTTGAACTTACTTTTAAAGTGAATCATTTGTTTTTGCCGAAAAGAGAATTTTCAAACTTTCTTAAGCAGAAAGTAGTTGTTTTGTGTGGTTTGGAACGTCAAAGTATTGACGTTGACGTCATAAAAGTTGTGTACTGGTTTTTGTGACGTTAATGAAAATACGGAAAGGGTGGTTATAATAATTACATCATAATTAACGATATAATCAAGTCGATATATAGACAATGCACGGCACCCGAAGACAGCTAATCTGTGCTCCGATATGTATATACATGGTTACATAAATAATCCAAAGAAGAGCCTTTATATATGCGCTCCAAACATACCCGGATGTGGCATGCCTCCCGCTGACTCTTCTCCACAGGTAACACTTTGATCATTTCCTTCACTCATGCTTAGGTTAAAATCGACAATTTGAATTTCCACCTTCGCGGATGATAGATAATAAGCTGTAATTATGCATTGTTCGTTGACAAAGCTCTCGCTAAGTCTCGTAACCGCGACGATGAACAGGCGTCTCCGTTACGTCATTATAACCCAATAAGGTGACGTCACCGCAAGAAAGAAGTGGTTATTAATCAGAAAACAGAATGAATGGATTCGTTGTGCACGGATGAGAGACATCGAAAACTTGTTTGGGGGATGAATGAAAGTGAACGAAAAGAGCAAATAGCGGAACGGAACAAACTGGAATTATGACGCAATATCACGATTTATAGCTTCGAGGTGAGTGAGCGTGGAGTTTTGTTGGCAAAATATACAAAGTCGAATTATTACGAGAATAGTCGAACAAGCTCTTCTATTTCGCTAAAGTGTGGGCAAAGAGTAGACCGCAGATATTGACTTAATCACTCAAAAATAGACACAAAGAGAAGAGGTACTGATACCAATGTAAGGGGTATCAAAGATATGAAAATTGCATATTCAACGAAATTATTTGCAATCGTTTACACGACCACACAAAGACATCCTCGTTTTTGGCGACATGCACAAAAACAAACATACAATGTCATACAATTATTCTCCGCTATTTAATGTGATATTGAAGTGATTTGCTAGAACACTTTCACCGTCCGTATATTCTACAAAATTACCGATTTGTATAACGTATTTACCTAAGCGTTGAATAAGTTATGTATGCCCTATTTAGAAGCCATTACCAGCGACCGACATACTACTGTGTACACTGCACATAAACACGACCTACCAGGAATTTTAAATACATTTAAACTCAAAAGAGCGTGTTGAATCGCGATGTCATAGCTCAACCACGTGACACTTCGAAACAAACCAAGCAAGTTGTGTTTTATCTCATTAGTCTCCAACGGAAAGTGATATATTTTTTATTTATTTATTCGACTAATTTTCTGTATCCAAGAATGTCCGAACTGTGGCCTGGCTCAGAGGCCTCAGAGGATGTTAAATGCTTTACAAAAAGTACATCGTTATAATTTTAGAAGGAAACTTTTAAACGAAACGCAATTATTTTTTCCGGTAAAGGTACCAAACATTAAAACCCGAAATCAATGCCATAAAAGCTTTTTGTCTTTAGTTTGAGGAAAAAGTAACACTTTTATAAAACGAACGCAAATAAGGGTCTATAAAAAGAATATTCTGAAATTGTTTACCGAGTTTTGGGATTACAATCGAAATATATTAAAAAAAAACAGTATAGAGAAATACTATAGTGAAAATGTCAGGATTAATACAAGGCAAGCAGAAAACTCCAAATTTAGAAATGGAAAGTTTACCCTTTTATACATTTGATTGATTAATCGCGGGACATTGGCCCGCCAATTGGTATTGTGACTTCACAAACTCCTAATTTAGCGCGTCGTTGTGCACAGGAAAGAGTGGTTATGACGACACAACAATTGCAACAAGAACAAAGCAAAACGGAAATGAATCGCTGATGCAACGAAACAGGGCTACTGTGGTATGATTATTGGAAAGTCGAATGAAAGGAAGCCAACTTAAATTGTGTGTATTATGAATATAATTTGATGGATAGATTACTATGCAGCGAGTTGCAACAGTCATGCGTATTTTGGAAGGCGCGTTAACCTATAGTTAGTGATCAATTATGTCTTATATATGTCTAGTTAAGGCAGTGTGTCTTGCGTCGTTTTTCTACTGTTGTCTTCATTTGTAAGTGATGGGCTAATGTAACTAAATAAAAATTGGAGAGTATGGACACTGACCAATTACTCGGTAAGGGATGTCCTAATGCAAACTGGTGTGCATTCTAGAAGTATTCTCGATTAAATTATTTGTCAAAAAGCTCTGATGTCAAAATATTAACACACGCATTTTGTTTTCGTGTTCAATAGATAGAACAAAATGAATGTAGCACGTTCGGTCAATGGAAGTATAACATATCAACAAAAATTAAATTTCAAATTGGCAAAATCCAGTGAAATAATGTGAACTTATAGTTATTCGGACAAAAAGAATATTTTTCTTAGAATTAACTCTACACAGATTTTAAAGGAAATACCAGAAAAAAAGGGAGAGATAAATGTTAGGGTTGGTTGGTAAAGCTGGATTGACGAATTTTTCCCCAGTGGTTTTAAAGTTAACTCTACAGTTATTCAATGTGAAACTACATTTATTCATTCCACAAAATAACCAAACACGTCATGTAATGGCGTCAACACGGGGAAACTGATAAATCATCCGGGAGCTCCAGACTGAATCATTTGGCTTTGTGTCAGTTGGCAGAAGTTATACAATATACGTCGCATTACAAAAGAAGGGATTATAATATTTCAGGTGTAGTTCATTGTGCAGTATTTAAGTCGTATTTTGACTTATTGTAGTTCTTTAATTTATTGTATAACGTTAAATTGTAGATTTTACATTTGGACGTTTCGAAAAGGTTTATTAAAATTATATTTGGTTAAGAATCAGTTCCGTGTTTCTCAGTAGTTCTGCAATTATAAATAGCGCACACGCCTCGCGGAACTAGCATAGAAGCTTGTACGTAAGTACATGTTAATGTCTAACTCTTACATTGAACAGGAGTGATTGATAAGATTTAAGTAAATATAAAACACATTGTAGATGGGAAGTAGTTCATTTTTTTACTAGAAAGTTAAAAAAGCAGATTGACCAAGTGCCCACATAAATTAATAAGTATGCTAGTATGTAGCCGCGTATTTTAAAACACGGTTTCTCTACCAAAAGTACACAGGTTAGAAACAGCAAAACGGAATTTCCCAACAATGTTGCAACACTTGCGTGTTGGTCGACTTCCCTCGATATTTCGCAATTTGTTCTTAACTGGCTAATGTTACCACCTTGTGCTGATTGAAAAAAAATAATAAATTGTGGCATAAATGTAAAATGTGTCAATCAAGTGATACTACCATTTGTAAACCAAACACGACCGTTGTATAGAAAGGCAAATGAAGTACGTCACTGACCTGACGTATACAATTTGCACCCGTACACCACCACTATCAGTAAAATTGCTGAACATTTTTATTTCAATCAGTACAGTTTCAGCAAAATTTGGATCAAAGCCTAAAAAATAACCTAATTGTACCATAGCATTTATTTTCTTTATATTTGTGTATTTAAAAATTACCTTATTTGGCAAATTTTTAAAATTTCAATAATTTCTTAAGTCACTGAGCGTCGCTCAATGACACCCAATGTCGCTAAATTTCTACGAACTTTTGACGCAATTAGTTTGTGAGCTTATTAATTGTGAATCATATCAATCGAACGTCATATGGGAAAGGAATATGGTGGTTGTGCGTATGACCAAACGCTTAGAATAACTTTTTTTCGGGGGTGGTTTAGTAGCTTATAGTAAAAGGATAATGAGATAACCTAGTTTCTTGCTTCATGAAGTATGAAACTGAATTTGCAGTAAAAAATGAAATTTGGAGAGAAAATAGAGTTAAGATAAGATTAAGTTTTACTGTGAATTCGTTTACTAAACCTATTATTCAAAGCACAACTTTCGGAGTAATAATCGTAGAAAGTAAAAACCAAAGTCGTTACATTAATCTTCGGTACAATAAAGCAGTTTACTAGACGGACTTTACTCTTTTTCTAGGAAAATTCATTTTTATAAACCAATGTTGCCATACAAGAACAAATATTTTTAAGTTTACGTAAGTGAAATGGAGCAGAATCGTAGAGACAGGTGTATAATGCGATGACAACGCTTTAAGAGAATTATTCCTTTGGTATCATTAGGTTTTCCCACATATTGCGCTTTCATCTCGTATTTTGGGTTTGTTTACTGAGCTGTTTGACTGTCCAGCTGCGTCATTAAAACTCACTGTGACGTCATTAAGAGTAATTTTCGCGCTGTTTCCCGAGAAATTGTGGTCGACAGATAGACGGGTGTCTGCACTGGTGTCTTTTGTGCGAAGCATTGCGGTCTACTACATAGAAAACCGACGCTGTCGAGTTCCGTGTTTCCCCATAGGATTCCCAAGGACGTATTAAGGAATCCCATGGGAAATACACTAATAAGCCACACCTGTTAGACGGCCTGCTATGCGAGCAAACGACTTACAACGAAAATAGTTGGACAAAGGTGTGTCGTCACCTGTGTTTCGATACAGCTACATTGTACGGTTGTTTGACTTTATATTGAATAGTCTACGCTAGCTTGGCTGTGACAAGTGGCTGGTTATTATGACTACAGAACATTAGCACAGGACTGTTTCTGTGGGTAGGTTAGTGGTATCGTCATCTGAGTTCTATTTCGGCACACTTACTGTACCAAGTTTGAGAAGTATTAGAAGTTGTTGCCGAACAATCTAGTTTGTATTTTACCTAAATAAATTTTATTGTAAAACGTGTTAAATGAAGCACTTGGGCTCTTTAGGTTACACAATGTGCCTATAATGTTGTGTATGGTATATGCTCAGAGCACGGTGGCCAGAAATGTTAGATACCCCGCGAGTTAGAATAGAAGAACATGGTAAATTTAAAACGCAGCTCGTTTTGTATATTATTTAATCTGTATTAGTCACAGTAAAACTATACCATGACGTGTAAACAACCAATGTAATTGTTTTAGGTTGACTACTAAAATATGCATTCATCATTGTTAATTAGTTTTTCTTCTATAAATTAGCAAGGAGTTAGACGAGCAAATATTGTTTTTATTGCCAGTGCTTGGTCTGCCACACGCCAAGACACGCCCATTCCTACGATCCGCTTAAATCAACTATTATTGTCGCATTGTTTTTGATATTCTATTTGAATCAACACTCCGTTGGGTATTACTCGAGTGTTCAAGGCAATGGCTAACTGACAGCCGTGATTATTACTCTGATGCAATAATAACAATTATATTTCAATTACAGCGCAGGTAATACTTTTGGGGTCGGCAAACAGCTTCATATATTTTTTTCTCTCGATAACACAATTGAGTTATGTACTTTAGGGTTATCTTGTTTGCTTAGCTACCAAGATATATTATAATTGATGTATTTTTTATACTTTAATTTGAGGATTACAACGCAGTAGATCGCTGACGAATGGTTTGTTATTGTATTGTTATTTCTTTAATGATTATATACCCATACATCATACTCGTACCGATGTAATTTATGGCTGTAGCTCATATAGTTTAGTTCTGTACCCGGGTGAACTTAACCAGTTATTTTGAAATCGCTTGTCTTTACTTGCATAATCACTTGCATTGTTATGCATGGATTAAAAGTCTAGAATACAACACAATAGCGACCAATGTTATTCTCAAGGTCGACTTGTAAATTAAATATTAGAATTCAATAATATTTCAATGTGTGCTGCGACAATACCCTTATCAGGATAAATCAATACGGCCATATGTACCGTTTGATACAGGCGATTTGAGTCTGAGCGTCGCACCCTTGTAAAGTGAAACCGGCAAATTTCTTTTATCAATATTATCAATCCATGATACGATAAAAGTTCACTAGCCTGGAACTTCGGCTAATACTCTTTCAGACTGACGCCATAGATCAATAGTTATCTAACTTAGTGTTACGGAACAATAGACGAAAGTGAATTTGTTCAATTCATTTGTTTAGCACTAGAAATGGAAGAAAAAGGGAGCTGGGGTCTTAAACTTGCAATTCCAAATTGTCCTGTGCATTCGGCTGCGGGTTGCTCTATCGCAGGTAGTCCATTGTTTTGTATTTAAAGAAAACATTGTTTTTAGTCAGTCTATATTGGTACAGAAATTCGTGTTGTGTACTCTGTAAATGCTACATGGTCTGTTTAGTGTTTATCGTTATGTATAATTCATCTTAAACTCATCTATAAAACATAGCCAATAGCAAAATATTTAAAACAGAATTAGATAGGTAAACATTGTACAAAATACCGGTTCGTGAAGGTGGTTAAGTGCGGTAGTTTTCACATAGAATGTTAGCAGAAAGTATTTGAAAAATAGATCTCAAAACGCTGTATCAAAAATCAAGCAGCAAGAAGATGTTAGAGATAGCAACTACATACGGGATAACAAAGACGTTTTTTTAAATCCTGTTCTAGGGATTTCAGAGAGGTCATTTAGCATGTTTATTAAGCAATGAAAACGGACTTTAGATCCTTATCCAATACTTTATATGCTTCGTTCAGCTATATAGCCAATCGGCGCCGTCATCAAAACAAGATTGAAGTAAATATTTGTGCTACAGGCCCCATCGTGCCGAAGGTTTGAAATCGATTTAGAACAAATACTTCCGCAAAGCAAGAGGTTTGTTTAAAATCAAGCAGACTGAGTGCATTTCTATCAAAACATCATAATAATTCGGCTGTTTTCGGAGTTTTGTTTTTGCAGAATATTTAAGTATTGTTGGCATGGCATTCGAGTCGGGTAACACAGCCAAGTTGGACGAACTAGTAAGATGTTTAAAAAAATAATTATGTAACAAATTATAATGGTTTGGTATTGCTTTAAAGCAAATGTGTTGGGCAAAGGTCAAATAGTCTGGTTCGAATCACTTGAACTACTGACAGCGTAGCATTTATACACTTGAATTAAGTATCTGCGGCAATGTGCTCGCTCAATCTATCTACACGTAGTAATCTTGACCTGCAGGTCAGGGATGACGCACAAACTGACAGGACGAGTCTCTATTATCGCGGCAGTGGTAGAACATGTTCTTGCAGATATTTTGCTGCAATCGATTCGTTATGTGAGTCGTTTCACGAGAACAAACGATGGTAGATGATATGATAGACTTGGGAAATTGCCTTCGAAACTTAACTCATAGCATTCAAGTTTTAGGGTATTTGAAAAACCAGTTAGACAGCTGTCGTATGGGACATGCGACTTGGTTTATGTAAACGAATTTGCAAAGTCAACAGATAACGATTAGCGTTTGCACCACAAAGACTTTGGTATCTGAATTAACTGGGCGTCGTCTGCATGCTTGACCGATTGCCCTGAGAAAGTCTGACACCTGAGCAGACTGACTCAAAATGTTGGATGGGGAAATGCAGATTTGGGGTAGAACACCATATATGGGGCTACCCTACACCCCAGTTCACAGGTTAGGTTAGGAAACCAACGACTTGTCTGAAAGTCGAGTAATGATGTGAGAGTGATGAAAGAAAGAAACTTGTCCAACTGTATCGTGTTACTGTGAACTTGATTAAGTTGTGTGATGATGAAAATACTCAACATCACGCAAGAGATACACCCTTATGAAGCATTAGTTTAACGACCGAACATTTCCGCATAAAAACAGCTGTAAAATTTTACTTAATCTTAAGTGAAGCTACTAAATCTACTTCATTTTACCGGTTTCACAAACATACTCTTGTAAAACATTGACAGGTTATCTTATGCAAACAGGTCGTTAGTGTGATCATTCATTAGAGTTTGGCCTTGGGTATGAGCTTTGCCATTAAAATTAGATGGTGACACGCAGACCAAAGTCTGTAGAGCAATTAATTATTTACGACGTGGCTAAGTCAACTGACATGACGGGTCAGTACATTTCATTATTAAACTGAAAGATGTAATGCAGTTTTACAGAGACCAAAGAAAACTAGCCATTCACGAATAGTCCCTCTCCGTTTATAGTCATTTAAACGGAATAGGTTTATACATAAATAAGGAGGATTGTCAAAGTTTATACCTTGCATGTAACTGCACGCTTTTCTACGCAGAAGATAACATACAAGTTGTTAAGTAGTCGATGGCGTCTGCTGTCTAGAAAGTTAAGCTATTGTGGGTTAGTAAGATCGAACAGAAAATCGCTATGTGTGGCTGGCCTGACCGCAGTCAGAACTGCTTATCTTGCCACGCGGCGGTCACAGTGAAAGTTCTGCAATTTCAAAGTCTCAGACAGAAACCCAAGCAAAAGGATTGGCACTGGTGTCGAGTTACATACGGATCAGTTAGCCTTTTCATACGACAGTCTAGCTGCACGCAACCAAACAGCGCAAGTGCACACATATATTTATGTCTGGAGATGGGAATAGCCCTAAAGTTTCTCGTCCAGGTTTAATGACTCAGATAATCGCGCACGTATAGTAAATTAAAAAACACATAGAGTACACATATTTAAACTACATATGTTTAAATTGCCATTTCGTGCAGCTTTTCTATGTGTGTTGACGACTGCATCAGATGTTAAATTATTTATACAACTTGGGGAGTACCACCCACCCAGTAGGAAATAAAGCAGTTATTCTCGAATGTTTTAGATCTTGATTTAAGCATTGCATGGATTGCAATTAAAATATACACAGAAAGGGTCGAGATGCGTTAGAAAATGTTTAACTGATGGTGATAAACAAAGACATTACAAACGACTTAATAACTCATCGGATGATATTTAAACTAACTGTATTTCCCCAGTAATCTAAAAGTTTATTCAAACCATGATATTGTTTATCCAAACTATGAATTGATATTATTAACACAGTACAACGATAATGGCCACTATTAATGAAATCATTTATCGCATTTGCCAATCAAAATCTGTAGTCCTATGCCTTTTAAACAACTAGAGAAAACTTGGAATATATATCAAGTATGACGTAATGATTCGAATATAGATTTGGCAACGGAATGGTTTTCTCCCATGGGAACTTAAACTTCCTGGTTAAATTGGTTTGGGAGTTTCAGTTCATATAGTTGATTCTGTGTGTGGCTGTATTATTGGATACTGTGTTTGTGCTGTTTAGAAATAGGACAGTATCTACACTATGTAAATATGTCTTCTGTACAATGCTTTGAAAAAGTGTGTCGACTTCGCGTTTTGATGAATATTTGACTAAAGATGACAAACGACTCTGGTAGTAATAAATTCGTGCGTTGTCCATCAGAAGCTTTCATATAGGCGCTGGACTTTACGCAGTTGTTTATGTTGTTTATTGCGCAATAGTGGCATTTCTGAGTAACATGCACTGCGTCAAAATCGTCGTTATGAGAAAATAGATAACACCCATGTCAGGAGAGGCAGTTAAGATTGCTTGTTAACTCACAAAAGCTTCGGGCTTTTCAATTAACGCATGGTTTATGGCCAAACAATACCTAGTGCGCTGGTGCATTGTTTAAATTCTTAAGCATGCATAATGCATGACCATTGTTGGGAAATTGATATTAGTATGACGTAACTAAGCGCAGACTATATTGGACTACATCACACAGAGGACACTGTCTGATTAATTAAACGTATGCATGTCAATGTCTAGGTTTACCAATCCATTTATGGAACTTTAAGTAAATGGTCTTGCGAGTAAATCGAGGCATTTTTAATCGAGAAAACTATAAGGCTGGTTTACAGGTAATACAAGCTGATTATTTTTATCTCTGGGACGTGCCTAATTAAATTTCCAAGTTATATTAGAGTTGACTTCCTCCTAGCAGTGTATAGGCAAATACGATGACGACATAAGATGAAATCAGAGTCTATTTCCTCGGATTGTAAGTGAGCAAACAAACGTTATCGCGAGACAGGTAACATTGCGTTGTCGGTTGCTTTTGTCTCTGAAACGAGGATGAAGCTTGCAAATAAATATCAGTAGCCGCTACAGGAAAGGGGAAACGAAAAAGTGTTCCGAACTCTATTTAATGACTGATGAATAGCTTGCTGTACAAATGATGTTATGTGAAGAAAGAGATAGTTTAAATTTCGGGGAATTTACGCGGATTCTGATTATAGCCATTCATGCAATACTTGCGTGAGAATATGGACAAGAATAGGTGAATATTGGAATAGTTTTTGATCGATTACAACCCGTATGTCTCACCAGATGTAGTGTAATTGCCAGTAGTAACGTTTTACCGTATATGGTGTGTCAGTATTTTGAAGAGAACCCTTCTCTTGAGATTTATATTGTCTGATGGGCTGAACGCACTTTCTCATTACCACCATTGTCTGGGAGAGGGATTGTTTTCACATAAGAATGTGTCGTACATACAAGTGTTTCTCATGCTTATATCGTATTGATATGTAAAAACTTCTTAGTGAATGGGTTTATTTTTTGCCGTCATAAACTTATTAGTATTAGATGGCTGCTGGTAGGCTTATTGGATTTTTGTAAACAACGCGCAAAAAGATACTAATTATAGCAGAGTATTTTCACCAGTTGCCTATGTCCTGAGGCTTTCAAAAGTTTTATAAACTACGATGATCCGTATAGCTTTGGTCGCGGACAAAGAAGGTATTTTTTCTTCGCAGCAAGATTGTTATGTGGCCAGCGGCGTAACATTCAGTGTTAGCTGAGCGTGTTAAAGCTAAGGACGTGTGGCTGTTTGTACTACGATTTCAATAAAGCAGTTTGTCAGTGCACTCAGACTACGGAACTGTATAAGTGGGTTGAGTATTAGATTAGGCTATTTTCAGTTCCCAATTTAAATTCGTTTCTATATTACAGACGATAAGATAGACTAGCATTTTAGAAGCCTTGAATTTGAATCAATACTTCGCACTTTCGTTTCGAATTAGAGCTGCGATACAAATTGGTGGCAAACTGTTTCTCGCCTATTCACGATCAAAGGAATACTCCGGAAATTGACGACATTTGAAAAGGCCTGCGTAATATCCTTTGAATTTCTTCGCAAGGGGAACCACGAAGCAATCAAACTGGCGAACACATTGTTAGCGTTTACCAAGACTTCAGTCAGCAGGAAGAAAAACAGCTACATAATGCCCGCTAAGGCGCCCATCTACCCTGAAAGCCGGGGCTGGTAAGAACGGATATGGGAACGGCAAGGGAGGCAAGAAGTTAAGGGAGATACTTTCGACCGAAATGATATCTCCACCGCTTGGTGATTTTAGACATATGGCTCATGTTGGAAGAGGAGCCGATGACATGTTCGGAGACACAACTTTCTTGCAGGTAGGGATTTCACTTGCCCACCTTTATCGATTGTTTGTTTAACTATAGCAGAAGCAAAACTCATTTCTGCATATTTGTTCATATTTTGTGCTAGAAAAACAAACAATTTTGAAAATTACAGTTCTTTTTTTACAATTTGCAGAACCAAGCTGACCTTGATAAACAGAACGGTGGAAACGAAGTCAAAAGAACATCAAGTTTTGGGAGAAAAAAGGCCCGTAATCACAGGTAATTTGTGGAATAATCATGATAGGTTTGTTTGTATCATGGTAGGCTGTCAATAATTCATTTGATTGTTATATTGATTACACCGTAATTGTGACGTTTTGGATGGGTTTTCAACGTCACTTTATGGCTGAATCGGGTGTGGTATTATTTAAATTTATTATCTTGGCCGTTAAATTCTATAAATTCTAAATTAAAAAGGTTTTAAATACTTAGTTTGTATTACATCAACATGAAATAACCACGATAAAGTATCTTAAAATAATGTCAAATATTGTTTCAGTGTACCAGATGAGAATGGAGCTTCTGATGTCAAGTCCGTTTCAGCACAATCGTATGATGGTTACGGCCAAACCGAATCACCTATCCTACAGAGTGCTTTCTCATTGCCACTATTACCCCACGGTAACGCGTCATCCACCGACACTTCGCCTGTACATAGCCGCGGAAGTAAATCAAGTAAAGGCAAAGGAAAGAAAACAATGAACAACAACTGTATTTCCAATGGGAAATCACACAGCAAAAGTTACGGCGACGGCATCGACACCCCGGACGCTACGCCAAACGGCACCGGTAACGGGCCACCAAAACCCCGCAGAATTATGGACGACGAGTCCAGCGGATTAGGTTCCGTTGACAAACACAGCGAGTTGCGCAGATCGTCCGAAGTATACACGCACAAACCAGGAAGTATGCTGAACCAACCAAGTGGATGGTATGAAACCTCATCAGTGTTAGACGGTTGGAACATTGACCTTGGCTGCTCTCTCATGGACGATGTATTGGGGAGTCTTCGACAAAGTGGAATTATAACAATCCAGTCCAGCACTCAGCAAATTCTGCAGCCGATCTGCTTCGGGGGGATAGAGATCTTCAGAAATCATCCAAGCGTGCTAAAGTCTCGCACAAGATTTGAGAGGATAAGACGAGAACTAAAACGTTTTAATATTTCTACCATTTAACGAACCACTAACACGCCAAATCGCTTCGAAGTAATTCGGAACACAACATAAACGTTTTTTTAAATCTTAAGTCCACAACATCCATGTCAGTGTATGGATGATGTCATATTTAAATAAAAATGTTCTAGACATTTTATTTTACCGTGTCGTAAAATATTATTGATCGCTATGAAACTCCGCGCGCGTTTCCGCCTTCGGTAGCTTATATGTGCAATATTCTGCGCAGACAACTTTGCGTATTCCCGTGGATTGAATTGAAGCCACAGCTGGGGTGTCTACAGCATTAATGCGACAGACATTTCTGTTATTTAACATTATTGAGAATTTTAAAACGCATTAGTGTGTATATTTTCACTTAATAAAAACTCGCCTATTGCCAATATCTTCTGTGTTTCGTGCATTTTTCAGTAGAGTGAGTGAAGAGTTCCCACATATTTTAGGTCAAAATTGCTCCTGACATTTTCGTCTGGCTAACTTCACGGTTGAATGCATACGGTTGTGACTAACAACAGGTCCATTGTTTGCGAATAATCAACAGACGTCAACCGGGGTGGCACTATAACGAAGTAGTTTTTCTAATGATGACGTTTGTTGAACCAACAAAAAAGAATTTGGGAGCGTGCGTGACTAAATAACAGACGTTGAATCTACAGCAGGCCTTAATTTTCCGTATTAGCTTTGTCGTTGGCCATTTAGCTGCTTAATGTTGTGATTAGACAGCGCTGTAATTGAACTGAAACGCCGTGTATGTGTTGATGGTCTAACATGGCAGTAAAAGTCGAGTTAAATACTAACATTGCACAGTTTAAACACTTCTATATAGTTTAAACTCCCCGTATCATGAATGTACGGAATTTTGTTTTCTAGCCCAGTGACGCATTCAAATTGGCGCGAGTTTGCTATTTTAATGACGAAATTATAGCAAGTGCATAACAACTGCGTAAGTTATACAGTTAAAACAGCAAGAATAAAAAAACATTCAGACAAAAATAAAGCCGTGTGGTGTATTTCAGAAAATACCCGCATTTAAAGCCGTTCTAAAAGTGTAATTTAGACATAATTGTTACTGTCAGTACATAACACCACTTGGAACATTAATTAGTACAAAGGTTATTGACCTTTGTTGAACTTTACAAGATAGGTCACGTGAATACAGACAACTCGGGTTAAATTTAGAAAAATGGTTTACTGAAAAATTGAATTTAGTTTTATTCTTTATCTCGTATTTTATCATTCGTATGATATTTTAACATATTTTGGTTATACTATTTTAAATGTAAATGGTAAAAATACAATGCAAATCGCTAAAACACAATGTTATTTTTACAATACACAAGCATATATAATCGGCTAGGGCGATTTTACAAACAACCTTTTTCACGAATTCCCCTAAGACAGCCAACTTTGAAGCAAATAATAAATATGCAGACAGTTCAATGTTGCCAGTCGGAAACTGGGCATCTGAGCTTGTACGGATCAGTAGTGAAAGTATATCGCTGGGAGTCGTCACCTTTCAACCTCGACTTCTCGTATAGGGAAAACCCAAAACAGACTTATTTCTAAATACATATTATGGCAAGTCGTGCTTAAAATCGTTAACATGCGACGACCGCACAAGAAGAATAAGTATTGTGATGTTGCTATCACGCAAACGCCGTTGTTATGTCATATTACTTTATAGTGTCGGGACTATGGAATTAAACGTGGAAATTTCTTTCAAAAGAAGATGGAACTTTTAAGCACAACAAGAATAACTAGTTTAGAACACGACATTAGGGCGTAATTAAAAGCTGTCATGCTACATTTTTGGCAGACGAAAGAGCGAGGTCATTACAGATACAGAGCAGCAAGCAAGGTCATTACGGGAAACGTGTAAAACTGCAGAGACGTGGTCCGTAATATTTTTACTGCAAACACGCAGCATATAAGCGCAACGCACGAAACGAGTTGCCCCAAACGTTTTAAAAGTATTTTCGATCCTTATCCAATTAACCTTCTAAACATATTTGAAAAGCCTAAAAACATCGCAACTGCAAAGAACAAAGTTATTTTTACTCACTAATGAATTAGAAGACCCACACCCACAAAACTTGTTTTGCTACTAAAGAGAAAAATTACACAACAGAAAACACAAGTATTGCCAAAAACAACTTTGAAAATAGAAAACACCACAAAAGTACGAGCATACCACGCAGCGGCGAAAATCACCCACCATTTTTCCATGTTTAGGGTTAACTGTGGGTTATTTACTGTAAACTATGTCTACTTGACCGAAGGATCGCCACACCTGGAGATAAGGCACGGAACGTCCATGTTCGTTCTCTGGCCGTGACCATAATGTAAAACGACGTACAATCTGTGCTTAGCGAGATGGTGCATCGTGTATGTGACCAGCACTAATGTGCATTACCAACATATCGGCTACAGAGAGTTTGTCATTGAATATCGCCCAATGATGGAAGTTAAGAAAAAAGAGAATCACACAACTGGCGTTTCTGTATGTTCACATGCATAAAGGATTGGTCAAGGAATATTGTATATTTAAAAGGCATGTTAAACAGTAGATTATTGTTACGGACGAAAATAAGTTTTGGTGCCACAATAATATGAATGAGGAGAAGGGCAAGCACTATCATACGACGTAATACAACCTTCGATATAAAGTAGCTACGTTTATGGTCCAGAGTAATCCAATTTAACGTACATACGCCTGTGGGTAAAGACACTTAAAACACTGTTCACAGTAATAAATAATATTGTGACACCAGAATGATATCTAATGATGCTATAAGGCAATTCTCTTGTCCCTCATTTTCAAAATTTGTAAAGGCAGGTCGTTGGGTGCCAGCAAATTCGAAGCGAGCTATAACATCGAACTTGGTGTATACGACAAACATTAAAATACCTTTGTGTTGAGCTGCGATAAAATCTGTTTAAATTATGATAAATAACGATATTTTCCTAAAATCAACTAAAAAATATGTTTGATTGATCACCTTAATCTGTGAATAATTAATCTTAAGATACAGCTTCATGAGATAAAACGTTACAGAATCACCTTAAAAAGTATTTTGATGTGATAATTTCGCTCGGACATCTTATCAAAGCAATTGTCTGCCAATTTGTGTATCGCTGCACGGGTAATGGGATGTGTAACGGCCATTTGGGAATCAATTAGGCACAAAAATGTGTTGATAAGTACTGGATTCGTATCCAAAACACTCAAATCTAGATGGATCGCTTTAAACTTTGCAGGAAGAGTACAGCAAATATTTAGGAGAATTTAGTTGTGAAAAAAGGGTATTTTGATTTTTTTAACAACCAAGCAGTTGGTTCCTGCACGAGAAAAAAATTAATCTATGTTCTCCATAAAGTTAATACCTATATTTTATTACAATTCTATTTAAATAAATTATTAAAAAGTAAAAAAGAGCAGAATAAATTTGTGAAAAGGGACATACTTAACCATACGTTACAGCTCCTGGTGAAGCAAAAAAAATGTGCAAAAACTTCCAGTCCGTTGGACAATTAGTACGATTTGTGTTTGGTCTATATGTTCTGTTTTTGTTCATTTAAAAAGAAATCACTCTTTGCAGTCGTTTAAACATCTCGCATAATTTTGCACGCTGGTTAAAGCGTATAATTAGATATCAACTAGAAACGGACTTAAAATATTTTTGCAACGGAACAGGTGCTCTCGTCTCCACAGGTGTTTCATTTCACAAGCGATTATCAGGTAAACACGCCGACTAAATCGGATTTAAAGGTTAGGGGTTACCGGTTCGCATTTCACGCACGACAATAAACCCATGGCCATGTGAAAAGTTTAAGAAGCATCGTAATAAATTATAAACTACGAACGACAATTCGGATGTTTAATTAATATGGACAACAGGATAAGTTTAAAACGAAATACGGACTTTATAATGACGTTTTTACTTTTTTTTTTAAAAAAACTCTTCTTTGCCGCATTGCGTTTGTCACTCCAACTCGGTATTTAAAATGTTGATTTCCGTTTTTATTACGCATTAGCACGGTACGTAGACGCCAGTGACTATAATACAACAAAACAATGCAACACAAACCCTGTTTAGGTTCAAGCATCATTTGCTAAAAGTTCGGATTTCAAGCTGATCTTATCAATCTTGGTTAAAGATCAAATGTCGAAGGTCATTGACTAAAATTGCTACCACGAACTCACGGCAAACAGGAAATAAAAGGTGACACAAGGCCAAGGCGTTCGGTTTAAAACACTGGCAGATAAGATCAAGTATGCGGTACTAAGAAATGACATTAAAAGTTCAACCTATTTTAAGCAAAACAATGTTTACCTTAATTAGCTTTTAACTTTATTTGAATATATAGATATACTTTACAACAACCAAAAATCATAAGTGATCAAAATCGTCGCAAATATTTGTGCGTTTTAAAATTCAACAAAACAGCACAGATATAGGATAGATAAAAAGGTTAGTGTGAGACGTTCATTCAGTTTAGTGAACGATGTTCACAAACTGCGTTGCCTGAGGACACAGCGGACTACGCAAACAGTGGGTTTCGATCCCATAACCTTTAGGAAGAAAAAGTGTCGCTCTTACCGACTAAGCTTGCTATGTGGGTAGATAAAGGCCGAGTGAGGGCAAATTGATATAAAACGAGTTGACATAGGTTCAAAGTTCTGTCTTACCACACTCGAAAACTGTTAGATGCAGCTCTAAAAAGAAACAAAGAGAAAGAGCTAAAAGGATGATTTAAATCACTGATATCATTTCATGGCATCCGAGAGATCGGGAGCTTAATAACATGAGTCACATATACTTAATACAGTCTGGGGTGATTATGGTGTCTAGTTTCTATAACTATCGCTCTAAGATGTTAATATACTCGCTTTAGTGAGCGACAGTGTGGCGTGCCAGTGTACAATTAGGGCTATATAGCCTAGAATCACACCCATGCGTTGCATGATTTGGAAATCCCTTTTAAACCACATCTTAGAGCAGAAACTGTCGAAAAGTTATCAACGGAATTTGCTTATGTCCATAATATTGCTTAAGAATTTTGTCAATAATACATGTTTAATGCTAAAATGAATTTCGAAAAGGTAATTTTATTTCTACAATCTGGCAAAATTTCTTATTTTTTGGAAATCCTAAATCCGTTCATTAGGCTTGGTTTGTGTTTGGGGATTACGGGAAACGGGGCTTATGGGTAAGGGAATAGGGGGTTGGCTGTACTTAACTACCATTATGTACAGATGAAACCAAGATTAGACTAAGAGTACCATTAAGAGATTCATTATTTCGATAATGCTGAAATC
>CH003383.1:331604-343649 GCA_000149265.1 Ciona savignyi
TAAATCCTGTACTGAACTGAAACGCACGTATTACTACGATCTTTTGTAAACAGGATGATTTATACTAAGCCGTTGAGTGAAATTCCTCCAAAACGGATGTTTTAGTTTAGTAAGCCTGAAAAGACTAAGAATGTCTGTAATTCATTCAGTCTGGAAACCGACAAATAGCCTAAAAATCGGAAATCCGCTTTTATGACGTTACTATCGTTGACAGATCGTAATTGTTGACATACAATGCGTCACAATGGTTCTTGTGAAGTAATAGTGGTGAGAATGTGAACGTCACTAAAGCAATTATGACGGAAGTATAAGGGTTAAGAAGAGTACTTATGGTGAATTATAATCGAGACGTGAAAACCAACTTCATATTTTGAACGGAAAATTCCGATAATAGACTGAAGGAAGGACAACACTTTCGGGCTGCTAATGTTAGGAAGTAATAACGTGTGTACTCTCGTCACCTTGTATTAAAGGGGACATCAATTTCGCCAAAAACTTTTTGTTATTGATGCAAAAAAGACAAATTGTTTTTTGTTTCGAAACAAAAAACTACAAAATCCTTTAGGAAGTTTGTCACTCACTAAACTGCGGTGTTGGGTTCAGATGGACAAGTCACGAACATTTCCCAAAACCAGTCATTCAACTACAATTTAACTCGAAAAAGATAAAAAATACTAAAAGAACGAAATAAAACATCTTTGCCAACCCAGCTTTCGGAAAAAGACAAAAGCCGATCGTGATGTTAATTTAAGGAACGATTTATCGAACCAAAGTAATAAACACGACATTTCCATTCAAATTCGCACAAATCAAAGCACAACCATTGCAACGTTATATCACCTACAATATTTTCCGCGCCATAAATATTGAATTTCAAAGCATATCCAATTGATCCCTTTAACTGGAAGCGATTTTGCGCACCTATTATAATATCCTGTTTGATATTGTATTGGCCATAAAACGATTTCCATTTTAGTAATCGTCATTACGCTCAATTTGTCCTATTTATCAAATAAAAATCGATATTTAAATGCAAATTCAAGCGATTTATTTTTATCTTACTGTGGGATTTAATATGATATGAATTTTTTTTAATATTCAATTGTGTAAATCTAAACGAAAATTTGTTAATATTGTCAGGATATTTATTCAGTTTGGTGTTGTTCTTTGGCGAAATAACATTTCGTTGAATGAAAATGTGATGTTTAACAGTTTTATCTTCTAAAAACTCACTACACACAGCAGTGCATCAATTTTGCTGATATCTAAAACGCCGTTTGTACGATGTATCGTAAAATTTTCCGAAAGTCGTTCCACCCCAGTTGCAACTGACCACAAAATGAGCTTTGTGACGTCATAGGATGATGCTAAAGAGAAAATCTAGTTTTCGGTTTCCGCATTTTTTTTGAGAATCAAATCGGAGATAGCGGTATGTCAGCACCATAAGAATGTGGCCAAGATCATAGATTTATCTGAACAGTACCTGACTTTAAATTCTATGTTTAGAGTTCGACTATCCCCAGCGTGAAGCCACGCATCTTGTTTATCTTCGCCAGTACATTTAACCAAACATTTTAAAATGTCAAATTCGTACAAATGTCGGTTTATAATTGTAACAATTGCGATTTTTTCGAAATGATCATTTTACCATTGTTCTACAATGCAGTTCACGAAAGGCCATTGCTATTATTTGTGTTCTAGAAAATGACTATCCAGGTTAAAAAGCCCCCATCAATATAAAATCATCTGCTCAACCCATTCGATACTCGGATGCCAGTTGGCCATGACGACGTGACACTACACAGACCACTATTACGTCACTGAGGTTCGGATGGTGACGTGTATTTACTTTACAACGAGATTTGTGGCGTGTTTATCACAAATACGGATTACAAAATAAGTCGTGCGCCAAGAAGCTACATTTAATGAATATAAACACGAATTCCCTACGCGACCTTTCTTTTAATGGAAATTTTAAAACACGGAAATAGCAATTGGCATTGACTGAATGTCACTTGGCACACAGACGTACGTTTATACTAAGACGGCTGTTAAGATTATTGCTAGCCATCCATATCTATCTACGAGTGCATTACCAGTGAGTATAACTTTAACCAACAAGACCAAAACGGTACAGATAACAAATTACGTTTTACAAATTTTGGTCGGAAATGGCAGTATGAATTTTGATGGAGAAAACAAATAAATATTAAAAAGAAGAAATGAAGACAATCGATGTTGGGTCAGCTCCAACCTGGCGAGCAAGTGACACAAATAGCAATTCCATATTTAGAACATAAGCTGAAAATGGCCCAATTTATTAATTAACGTGTTTAGTTTCATAACATGGCATTACGTGTTGATGCTTACGACTGACAGCGCCCACATTCTAAGCACATTATGTGTACTTATGACGTCACAGGTCACTGGAAAACACGGTCAAATGCCGTGAACTTAAGCCATGAAGGGTACAAGCGAGGGAATGTGTGGAATTTCGTCGTTCTTGGGGGTGTGTACATTCCGAATTCGACACAAGCATATAGTTCGATACAAAATGCAGATACGGTCATCATCAAAGTTTATTTTAATCGATTGCTTCTCTCCAATCTCCTTGATCGATTGAAGAAAACAACGGAAAGTCCAGTAGTTATAGAGCGCTAAAAAGCCGGAAAATTATAAAATGACAAAGAAATAGATGCAGTTGATTTCCCCATTGGCAAAATATCGAAAACCAGCGGGAAAATTAGGTCATCAAATTAAGAAGTTCGGACTTAAAGAGACTTGTGAGAAGACGCTATCATCACAGGTGGGGCTTTCTTCAGAAGGGAAGCGAGCTCGCTAATCGTCAGAATACCGCATGCCCATAGCCATGCCTATTCCAATATTGTCGGTAGTGTTTTTTAATTAATATTTAGAAATTTCTTTAATCCAGTGCAGTCCAGTTGTTACACTGAGGATTGGATTATGCAAATGTCTACTATGTGCGAGTTAAACAAATGGTTTCCGACTGTCAAACGGCGCCCGGCCAAAATGTATCTACGCAATTGTACTTTATACTTGGACTAACTAAACATGTAATGGTAGCTAAAATCATGTTCAGCTGTAATTGTGTAATCATATATCTTTAAACGTAAAAAATAAACTAAAATGAGTTGACCACCAAGATTTGAATAAATTTAATCGTTTACGAAGCACATACGCCGAATTATTAGTTTGCCGTTAAAAATGAATTTTTGTGACCATAGGGTCGTATATCCTGTGCTCGTTGCCACCTGGCTGTCTGCGATGTGTGTTTACTGTTTACGATAACAAGGGAAACGTTTCGACGAGGTAAGACCAAACAAATCAAACGAAAGGAAGTGAAGAAAAAGTTCTCACGGGTTTCGACGTGTTCTCATTCAGTTAGTGCTGCAGTCACCGTCGCGAAAGTTCCACGTAATGAAATTGTTGAAAGTTTATAGAGAATTATAACTTTCATTTAAAATTTGATGAAGATTACCAGAAAATTGGTTAACTTATAATATAGATGAAACTTAAGTACATAAAAAATATTTTTTAAATAAAATAAATAGACGGGTGTGTGGAGACGCATAAGTGGGTTTAAAACAAAGAACACGGAAAAAACGCGTGCTCAAAGTCTAATTTCGAAGCTATTGTAGTGTGTTTAACCCCAAAGAGGCCAAGCCGCAGTTTAAATGCTTTGGCCGAGGATAAAACATCAAGTAAGTGGCTGGTTTCGAACTAACCACCTTCCGGCTATTTGCCTGACATGATACAAAGTAATGTTTACCAGACGGGTAACCAAAGTACAAATGGGCGTGTACGCTCTTAAGTAACCATTAGCTTATCAGCGACACTGGATAGTTGAGCTCAAACTTATAATTAACAGCGACTCACTATTAATTTGTCCCGCGTCTTAAAATTAGCACTATCGAAGTGTTAGTTACGTTAAACGCATCAAAGGGTCAAAGCAAATTATAAACCGGTTTGGTTAATAGACAACAATTACTGTAAAATGTGGTATGTTACCGATGGAATATATTCTTTGAATCTGGTCATACGGTCATCTATATGCCCCGCAATGCCTTGTGCCGGAAGGTTAAATTATACTGATCTAATAATTAAACGCTTTTTAATGATAATCAAACAAATATTCACATATGTTATAAAACCTGATTTCATCAAAGTTAGTATTAGAGCGGTCGCTTTTGATTCGATGATATATTATGTTCGAAATAGCGGAAATTGCAATTGTCTGTAATTTAAGGTAGAACTGGCGCAAGGCAAAACTGGTGAACATGTATAATATGTGTATTAGGAAAAGCGTACGGCAATCTGGTCTTTAATGAAATGAGGCGCTTATATCAGGGGTGCAAATTTTATACGTCGTTTGACACATGCAAAACCATCCCGTCTAGCCATGGTCACGAATTGGCCAAATAGGTGGTCTTGCGGACGATAGAAGATAACAGGTTATATTATATCATAATACAGCTAATCGGATTAAAATAGCAATCTATATTCGATAATACACTTTTTGTGCATTGGGCGCATATAAGAATGACAGCTTATAAATAAATAACACCTATTAAAGAATGCGTGAAAGGTTACCTATGCATATTTCAGTGGTAATGATTAACCACCTTACTGCAAGAACATTAGGAGAAGTGGGCAACTTAGAATATGATAAAAGTGAAACGAAACTTATAGAAAAGTTATACGAAGAATATTAAGACATTTAAATGAAACCAAAATATGGCATTTTGGGTCGAAAACACACTATCTCTCCTGTCCAAGGGATTTAAAAAAGTGCACAAACTTCAAAATTTCGTTCGATAATTTATTGGCAGACCGCGACAGAAAATGGGCAACCATATTAAGCAAAAGTATTACTTTTCATAATGAGACGTTACGGAATGTTGCTCAATTCCATCATCAATCATTGTTTGAATATGTGCATTCCAAAGCTGAGTAGGAAATACACTGCTTTACCCTTCCCAACAGACGGGCTATTGGTATCAAAACACGGCGACTATAGAATGCGGACACCTGGCTTAATTGTGCTTGGCGAAGTGAAGTTTACACAAGGAATTCGAAACTACTTCAGCACTGGCAGTCGTGTTAGGTTAAGATAATTATCCAGCCGAAATTCGGGTGGTCAAAACCGTTACTTGGTATGCTCCTGTATCTAGTATTGTAGAGTCGGCAGTAATACAAGGGTGTACGCTTGCTTGGATCACGTCGTAATAAGAGAATTAAGCGACTTGCGGAACTTAATGGCAGTGGTTCGTTTGTTACATGTCATTGCAATTAATCAATTATACTTTTGTTTTTGCAATGAAGACAACGCCGTTTAGCAAACAATAAAAAAGGCGTTTTATAGGCAGTTCTTGTAAGGGAATAGTGAAAACTATTTATTTTATATATTAAAAAGCGGGAAACATGACCCAACCCACTTTTACGAACTGTACATACACCCGTAATGGTACACGATGCGTTTGGTTAGTAACTGCGCTGCATGCGAAAGTAGTTTAAATCTGTTAAAATCTGTGGAGTTTATTTACCAACGGACAACAACACTTCGCCGTGTTTACCCGAACATGGTTTAAATTACAAGGTGTTAACAAATTTAAGACAGTTTTTCACGTGAGAAACTGAATGACGACAAGTTGTATTAGGAGAACAGCTCATTTTTGTTTACTTATTGCAATAAATCTATTTAAGTGTTCTGAATACCCTATAATATTAAATGGTTTTTACATTTTAAGCGCAAAATTTATTTTTTTTAATAGCAGGCAAACCGTTTCGGAATGCAACTAACACAAATCTTTGTTTTTTAAAGAAACCCATTTACATTCTGATGCGTTTTACCACACCGTACACTAATTGCCTTTTACTTTACGATGCTAGAATTTCTTGCCAGTTTTTGGTGCAATAATAAACTACGGAAAGTACCCAATCGAAATAACATTCGAAATCACGAGTTCGACAGTAGAAACAAGATCCACTTAAAATAGCATACAGCAGTGTGCAGATAAGACAATGCGGGAGCTTAGTGGGAAACGACGCTGAAATCAAATCGCGCTCAACACGAAAAACAAGATTTGCATCCATATTTCATATTTGTAACTACAGTTTGCACGTGACCTGTGTTTCCAAACTGCAGTTCAAGTAGCCAGCAGATGGTGGCGCTTTGTACATGACCGCACAGGACTTGCCCGGACAGTTTCAACGGGATACTCCTACTCGAAATTGCCGGTATTGAAAGGTAATTGGCATTAAAAATAGCCTAACTACTGTTTTGATACACATTTTGCATGTTGTGTTGTCGCAGCGCATTAGTTTTAATATAATAAGTTGAAAAGTGTAACATTTTGAAATGTATAATATTCGCTGCGGCATGGCCACTATCGCCGCCAGGCATTACACAGAAGCCTGTGCGCATATTATTTGGTGACTGTGCATTTTACATTTATTAATAGAACAATATTTATATGGGAAATTGAAAAATGCAAATACAAACGATTTAAAAAACATCATTTATATTTACTTGTATTATACCCATTTTTGGAAATTTTGCCCTTGCCGCGTAAATAAAGCGAAAACAACAAGACAAACCTACACCCTTAACATTAGTAACAATCAATTTTGAAGCGTAAAATTCAGATTAGATAGGTTAACATCAAGCACATGTTAATAGGGCCTTTAAAAACAACCGGAATAAGCATCATTTTATTTTACAGGGCTATGATGATCCGAAGCAAATATCATTTGGAGATTTTTTTGTTTATGATTAAGAAAGAGCAACTTCGCCTTATTAAAATAACTTGAAAGTCGGTGTTATTACGGACGTTTTGAACGAGATGTTTAACCATTTTCAATGGGAATCGATAATTTAACCTAAATTATTTTAATGTTTTTTTCGCCCGAACAAACTTTGCAAAACATTGATGTCTTTCAGACTAAAAATAAAAGACACCTCGGGAAAAGACTTTCTTGTACACGGTGGTTTTACGCCTATCCACGTTCAACATATTTCCGAATGTGATGTGTCGTAGATTTTTTTTAAAAGCCCATAGACCCAAAATCTCGTTTGTCCCAGTAAATTTAGAATTTGTACTTTCGGGCGTATAAATTGTAGTTTGTTTACTTTAATTATAAGGAATGTTTCGTTGATTTTTTTGGCGGTTGAAAAGTACAGCCAATTTGTACCCGATGCATTAGTATAGGCATTACCCACTTTTATCCTCTCCTAGAAACCGTTGCCCAGCAAAAACGAGGAAAAAGCTATCCGCATTTTCCGCATTATCGTACGTATTAAATTTTGGTTACAATTACGATTTGTTGGTTTTGAGTTTAAGCTCGGATGCAAATGGTGGCATCTGCAGTTTGCGGTAATTTTCCACTGGCCACGCATGGCCACTCATGCGTATCAAGCCAGCAACATCGAGTTGCGTGCCGAAGCAAAATTACAGCGCACACGACCAGTAAGATTAATCGCCATATATGGAGAGGGGGCGCCCCTACTACGATATTGGTGGGATCACTTTCAGATAGAGGATCTAGATTTATGGCTTAGAAACAGAATAACCAAGGTATCGCTTAAACCTATAAAAATAAAATCCTTCAAGTATTTCTTAGTCCAAGTAAGAATCCCGTAAAGCGTCGAATTCCTTTACATTGTACTGTTGTCTGATTAATTAATAAATTAAAATTCGTTCTAGTAGTTTTACAAATACAATTTTATACATATTTTAAAGGAGATATGCTTATTTATTTGTATAAACATTAGATTAGAAGTATATCCTCTAAATCGTAATTAACCGTTTAGTAATCAAAAACAGCTTATAGGTGTCAACAGTGGTGTGAAATACAGAAGCATATTTTCCCACACTCACCCTGGTGCTTGGAAACTCATTTACGCCACCTGCTGGAGAAGAATTCCTTTCATATTCACAGTTAGATGGCGCAACCACAGGTTGCCCACTGAGCCAAGAAATTTTGAGGGGATTCTTTGGAAGCCCTAGCTCGACTGACTTCGCTAGATCCTAAAATATAAATCACTATGTGGGTGGATAAACATATGTATCATTGCAGTAACAAATATTTTAAATTTTAATTTAAGTCAACAAAAAAGCCTAAACAGGCCTCAAAAATCAAAAATGTGACTTTAAAGAAAACTGTATAAGTGACTTTCCGGCAAATAAAAAATGTAATAAACCAACCTTTAAATAATATGTAGGAAACAAACCTTTTGTTATAGTGGTACCTGTTTTAACTTAAATTTATAACATGTGTTACTACAAATAAATTCATTCCACACTAAATCTCGAAGTTATCTGTTTAATACTTACAGCTGCTTTTACATCGGCCAATTCAATAATTGCACTGCCTTTCTTCTTTGATAATATCATCCCGTTAACATGGGTGTACTGAGGAATTGAATAATTAGAGGAAAATTTAAATTGGGTGGAGTGTTCTGTGGATTAATATTATGAGCGTAATCACAGTAGGTTGTGTACAAATGTATATATGCAATACTGATATTCAAAACATGGAAATAGTATGCAAATTGAAACTTACATACTTCCTACTTATCTGGGGGTTACAGGTGAAAGTGCGGAAAAACTTATTAAAAAGCATTAAGGGTATTTTAAGCAGAGATTTATTGGGACGCTTTGTGTGATTATTTTTTGTTTTTCTGTTATTTAAATGGTAAATGGTAAAACATAAAAAAATGATAACATACAGGAAATGTTACAAATGGCATTACTTAATTTAATGGGATAGAATAAGATAGGATATTCATGTTTATCCCTGTGATTAAGAAAACCAAGGGGGCTAACACACGGGCAATCGTCAGATCACCTCGCACCCACCGTCGGTTTACCAGAGTTATTGTAATGCGTTGTGTATGATGCACATATTCCTTTAATTTGGTACAACCTAATAATCCGCTGGGTTAAGACAATGTCCGTTAAGTGCCTTGTGGTTGAAAGGGGATGCACTAATCCACCAGACTAATCAGTTAAAGACACATTCTAGGGATAATCTAGGAACACATACCAAATAGGTGCTGTTGCGTGGCCCGTAATTTAATGCATGCTTGTAATAATAGAGTATTAAATACCTTAGAAAACATTTTGGTTATTATTTCTTCATTGTATCCACCATTCGTGGGATCGTCTTTCGTCGATTGCCATCTTAATTTTAATCGGATCGCTTCCGTGGAGTGAGTCTCAGGCACAACTATGTTTTCTGATGAAAAGTAGTTACTAGTTATGTTCTAGTTGACAACCATTCGTAGACTAATTGACAAAACATAGAATCCTTACTACAATTCCAATCAGCACATCACATTCGTACTGATCTACGAACAAGAGTGTTTGTGACAACATGTGGTAACATTTTCAGTTGCAAAAGACAAGTATTTTCTGTTGAATTTTTCGTCTTTGTTATATTATCTCACTTTATTCTGCATCACCATAATAAAAATACTTACTGCAGTGACAATGTTTGTAAAAGCCAGTGTCACACTCACACACAAACACACGGAGTAAAAAATGGCAGAAAAGGCATGAACCAATTCTGAAGTTCATTGCTTAACATCTCACATGGTATAATTTAAATATCACTCGGTAAACTGTTATATGTATCATGTAACTATTTTTAACCAATAAAAACCACTCTGAACTTGTAATTAAAGTATTAAAAATGTTACCTTCTTTTTTCATTTGTTCTCTCATATACCTCTGTTCTTCTTCTAATATCCTTGAACCTTCTTCTCTCAATCTCTCGATCTAATATATAAGGGTGAATGTTATTTATACAATCAATAAACTTAAGATATAATCGGTTTATTAATATGACATCCAAAATTAGCCTTTCGGTAAAAAGTTGAATTAATCATTTAACCCACCAACTATGAGTAAGTAGAATATGTAAAAGAAAAACTAAAGCAAGGATAAGATATTTATGCTAACCATCACCGAAAAAGAACTAAGGGCATTACAAAAGAAATAACCACCAAAATACTTTGTGTCTTCAGCCACATACTGGCTGAGGAGCAATTGTAGTGTTTAGATCAGTGGTTCTCAAACTTTTTAGAGTTGGGACCCACTATTAATTACCACAATTTTTGGCGACCCACTTAACTTTATATATAGTTGTTGTAACATGTGTGAGAGACGAAAGGTTCAATGACCTGAGGTCAGGTGAAGATCACTCCACGATTCAAGATTGTGTGATGTCACAATTATGATAATTTTCCCTTAATTTTTGTATAGGAAATAGCCAGTATAGTTAATCAGAGCTTTCTATAACTTTTCACGACCCACCAAGATTCCTTTCGCGACCCACCAGTGGGTCGCGACCCATAGTTTGAGAAACGCTGGTTTAGATACTTTATAACAATCATTAAACAATGTATTCAAATAGAAGAACATTCAGGGTTTGAACACAAAATCCTGCCTGGTCATGAAAATTCTTACCCATTTAACTAAGTAATTAACTAAGTAAACTATATACTACATGTGGTCAGAGTGTGTAAGTCAAAAAAATGAGTTACGATGTGATGTCCACCTTATCAAGCACCACAACAGCTTGAATATTATAGTACGGCTATGAAGCTTATGAAATCAAAAGAATTGTGCAGTTTATGGTTAAAGCATAAAACTTTTAACATTTTGTTACCATTTAAGATGTGGAATTACTCACATTATGACACATTAGGTCAGTTAGAGACTTTTGCGAAGTAAATATTTAGTACTAAATAAATGGTATCTTTGCATCTATTTATAATAGAAGTACATGACAGACATTAATTGGATGGTCAAGTTTTATACCCATAAATGTGAAAACGCACAAAAATGATCACAAGAGCAATCATTACCTTGCACCTAAGTAAAACATTCTCATACAGGTTACCACCATCGATTCCTCGCACCCACCGTTGCGTTACATTTTACACCGTAATGTCCGCCAATGACACAACTGACAAGCTAGGGACTAGTGTGGACTAGCTATTTTAAAACACAAGGAACTTATTTCTAGCATAAAATCGCAAAATTGCGCAAAACATTAAGGTAATGTCATCACAATTCCTAATTAAGTGATTATAAAAATATTACCAGATGGTTTCGCTACACTAAAATTTGCCATGTTTATAAAGAAAACCATGTTTATAAAGATCATAATTGAAAGTCATATCGATGTTAAAATTAAAATCCCTGTGACTAAAAACTGGGTAATTCATGATTATTTTCATTAATATTTAAATATATTCAAAGGTACAGCTTTTTAAAATCACAAAGATAAAAATTAAGTCACCAAAATCAATGACCTCTATAGCTGACCTGAGGTCAAACTGAGTATGTTTACACATACCTCTTGTTTGAGATTTGTTTTGGCAGTTTTTTTCTCTCGTTGTTCACACTTTTCTGCTGCCTTCTCTCGAGCTTCCAAATCTAAATTGACCATTCTTAATAAGATCTCAGAAGTGACTACAAAATTAACCCTAGTAGAATAATATATAAAAATATTATATATGTATTTTAAATATGCCCGAATCATTAACAGGTGTAAAAAATCACATAAAAAAACATAAAGAAAATCTTCACATATTAGGCTAAAGTCATTTGCTTTTTAACTATCCGTGAAACCAAATGTTATACATCAATTATAATAATATGCGTACTAATCGTATATTAGTTCACCTTCTTTAACTTTTCTCCGTTTAGAGTCTAGTTTTTCTGTTCTTTGCTTTGCTGCTTTTCTTGCCCGTAAAACATGATCATAAGCGGCCTGTTGGGTGAAAAGTCAAATTGTGTTTATTGTTTAGATGGAACAAGATCTAAAGTAGGGGTCGGCAACCTTTTAAGTATATTAGTAATTGGATAAGAGAAAAAAATATTTTATCAATTTTAAAGGATACAGCTTGATTTTTTTATAGACGCTTTGAGTTTGCACATTATAGCATACATTTTGCATGCGCGTCAAATCATTGATTTGATTTTAGATTGTTACACATAGGTAAATTAAAGAATC
>CH003383.1:345861-363784 GCA_000149265.1 Ciona savignyi
TTGTATATATATATATATATATATATATATATATGAACAAATAAGAATGACAGTGTGCAAACTTGGCAATGTAAAAATAAAACACCTGGCACAACATGCCGATATAAATATTTGTTTACAATACAGTACCATTTAAAAACAAATAATTAAGTAAATATAATCTACATGATATATTTAAGGTAAATTAATAAAATCCAAGTCGGTCTAATCTTAACCTGTTTCTCGTTGGCATCTTCGGGTATCTCAAGCAATTTGTACAAATCGAGTTTCATTATTTCGTCTTTCTTTTTATTGTTTGCCATTTTCAGTTTTAAAACAAAAAGTTTTGATTTTAAAATTCGCACTCTATATACGTTTTAAATTGTAGTTTCGATTATACAAGAAACAAAAATATCGCTTTCAGTTCTGTTCTAGCATTGATTTCAATGGTGGGTATTCCCCTTGTCTTGTAAGTACAATAGAGCCATAGACACTTTATACATAGAGAGTCTGTAATAAAACCAAAGTTAGTACTTGTTTTGGAGATGAGTACAACGATTTGCAAACATGTGAGAGATTTTCCTCTGGCTGTTGGTGGTATAGCGAATTTGTAAATCGAACACAGCCGGTAACTAAATTAATGTAATTAACAATAGTAATTGGCCGATAATATGTAGTGACATTCGCGGCTTTTGTAATATTTTTTGCTTATTATATTAAGTGATGTTAAAATTATAAAAGCGTGCGTTTAATGCGCGCACGGCTGTTCCTCATGTCATTCATTTTCCTGTAAACCGGCTATTATCCGCAACGCTTCCTTTATATTCCTTCACACACACATTATGCCATACGTATTGCAAGCTGATGTTTTGTATATAAAATCTTTGCATTAATTATTATCGAAAACGCGTTTTAGAATAAGGACCAAAAATAAATCGCCTGCTGGGGCGCTGCTCCAGGCATGTCCAGTCAATCAGTTTACCTGTATGTGTTTTACTGAATTAGTTTATAAGATAAAATTAAGAAACCTTCCGAGACGGAGTCAATTCGTAGTCTAATTAGTTGAAGAACTCAGGTCTGATTTATTGCTGGGATAAGCACGCCAACCGACCACAGAATCTCTTGATTCTGCACAAATATATAATAACGTAGTCAACAATATAGCCCCCTAAAGTATGTTTTTCCATTTTCTTGACATCGCCATTGTTCGTTCGCAATTTGCTCAATAAATCGTCTACTCTGTTCATTTCTTTTATCGCTAGATTATTTCTTTTGAAGTTTTTTTTTGTGTATACTTTATCTTATATAACATTTGCCGTATGTACAGTGTAGGCCTACTTTGTCGTATGTACAAAATACCCAATATTAACCTTTACTCTTTTGTTTTACTATACTTTACCCCCATAAGGTTAAGGTGCTGTTACATGCACAATGCCGCTAAAATGTTTATGCATGGAAATAAACAAACGTTCTCTACAACCATAGTTTCTAGTGATAAAACAATTTAGGCTACAGTCACTAAATGCCACTCCGGATTTCCAAGAACTTTTCATTTAGGTCTCTGTAGTCAACACGTGACAATACCGCAACACCGAGTACTGTAAGACCGCTGACAAAAGAACTAACTAAAAAATTCATTGAACTCTTTTATTTTTTATCATTTTTGGAAATCTTATTATTCATTCCGGTTGAAAAAATCGTCGAGCTTTTGTTTCAATTCCTGTTGTTCTTCCATCGTCATATCTAATGCAAAAAGTAAATTTAATTTAGTTCCTGTATGAAAGTAAAATAAAAAGTTAGCAGGTCATTGGAAGAACGATGCAGATTATTCGGTAATTTTAATGCGGGGTTCGTTGTATCACGGGCAGCAACCAGATTATTTCGTGTCCCGTCTAACTAACGACTAGTTTCGCCCGCCACCAGCAGGTTGACAGTTTGATGCGCTAACTAGCGGGTCGGGTTAAAGGTCGTATAATTTACTTGACTCACCCTTTAAATCTTCGGGACAAACTCTGTGAGAAAAATGAGTTTAAAATATATTTTTTCGCTTCAGTGTAAGTTAGATACTGTTTGACTCACGAAAAAGCAATAATTTTTTATGAAAATTAGTTTAAATTTTATTCCACAATAATCAGTAAAAGCCTTATTAAACGAACATTTTTTTTAACAACCAGCACTGATTTGCCGCGATAAGTGACTAAAATTAATAAAAATTACCGCCTAAAAATAAAAAATATAAAACTGTCCACATAGAGCGATTGACACTTTGTTAAACTTAATTAATAGCATACTTTCCGCCATCTCCTCGCCTCCTGTACTCTGCATCCGCCATGTTGGAGCTCAAGAGAAGAGCAAATAGAATAGTGACCAGTAAGACTTTATTCATTTTGTGCGTTTTAGAACCTGTAAAATTATGCGGAATAATAGTGCTATCGTATCTGCACAACCATTTCAATTTTATAATTTAAAAAATTATTTGTTTTTAATGCTTAAAATCCACTTCCATCACTGTTTAATTAAACTGGTTAATCGATACCTCGGGTTTAACTTAATTACCAACGGCGGAGAATTCCTGATTTTTATTATTATAATGCTAAAGCGAAAACTTTATCGTAAACTAACAATCACATCGAACAGTAATATTCGAAAGAAAAGACGTGGCTATATAGCCAGCAAATTTGGAAACAGATAGTTCCATGGAAGACATCTTATGGGAAAACGGCAAGCGGTTTGCCAGAAATGACGCACGCGGGAAGTGATTATAGAGAAAAACTCATATAGGAAATGATTATAGATCTACACATATGCGTACGCGTAGGTTTAAAACTGTTCAACATGCAGTATAAATATGGTTAATTATAGATTTAGAGCGTTTTTATTTAGGATAGGGATAGGATATTCATGTTTATCCCCGTGAATGGGAAAACCAAGGGGGTTATCACACGGGCAATCGTCAGATCACCTCGCGCCCATCGTCGGGTTACTGGAGCTATTGTAGTGTGTTGTATATGATAGACACGTTCCTTCAATTTGGTAGAACCCATTTATCCGCTGGGTTCAGGCAATGTCCGTAAAGTGCCTTGCCCAAGGACACAATCGACTAGCTAGCGACCAGTTTCGCATTGAAAGGCGACGCACTTAACCGCTAGACCACCGGGCCGGATTTACAAAAACAGATTAATAAAAAAATATGGAGTTCGACAGAGGCGACTTCCAATATTTCACTCTAATCGCTTCAGAGTTTAAGGCATCTTTTGGTCGATGTGTAGATTTTTCTCAGCCTGCCTTTTTTGGTATCATACCCGATTCGTTTTGATCGTCAGTAAATTACAAGTTTTCCGCCTGGTTTTACTGTTAAAGGTTTTGAATACCTGATGGTCACTTAACCCGTTTTCGTATAGAATTAGTATATTTATCGCTCCGTTAACCTTTTAGCAAATGTATCCTATGGTTATTTGGTTTAGCAGCGCCGCATCGCAGACAGTTTATATCGACGATACGGCCACAAAGTGACGCACTCCAGTGCCGTGACACACTTCGATTAAGTCTCTGAAATCTCGTGGTCGGCACGCAGAAACCTTATGCGGTAGAGCATGGACCGACGATCTTTCTCCCCGCGACGTCCTATATAAAGAAAGGTCCACTACACACTGCGGCGTTTTAAACACGATTGAATGAAAAGTTGTTATTGAAAGTTGGAATTATTATTCTTTCGATTTTGCGAAAGTTATTTTGATTGTTGTCGCTCATTCCGTGGAGTTATCTTAATTTGCCCCAGTGTAGGAATGTCAGAGCTTGGTTCATACATGCCTTTGTGGTGCAAGTAATTAGAAGCATATGTACAATATGTGAGACGAAAACACCGCATGATTTCTTTAAACGGAAAATTACAAGGTGAAGCAGGTGACCTTCCGAATTCTCGTCCTCAATTAGTGCACGTTGGTATTTTTAATTTTCAGGGTGCCCACCATCTTGTGTATCGTGAAAATGTTGTAAAATATAATAACAAATTGTTTTTGCTGTTTATCCGAAAATAAAACAGTTTGATGGGTGTTTTTTTATTTGTAGTAACAAGGAAAATCAGAAAACAAGGTTCATAGCACGAGTTTGTCAAAGTTAGTTAATCAAATCAAATTGGTCTGACCTAGCTAGAACTGGATATTTGACACAATGTAACAGCTAATATAAAATTTGCAACGTAAGACGAAAACTTAATACGTGATCAAGTCATATCTTGCAAAGCAAATTATCCTGAACAAACAAAGTTATCAGAAAACTCAAATTAACATTGCTAATATATTTAAACAGTCTTATCAGTGCAAATCCCTGTATGTTAAAAATATTTGACAACAAATATTATTTTAAACGATGGTGCCATGTTCACGTATACGCATATTATTATGAAACACACTTAGTTAGTCATTCTTGCCCATTTTGACCTTCCCACCTGGAATCAGAACTTACGTCATTCAACTAATTGAACCAACATTAGATGCAATTATAAAAGCAAACAAAAACATGTGCTCAATACACAGAGGTAGAGTAATCAAGAGCTCTTGAAATATGTGGTTGGCACGGGTAATTTTTCCTATTGACCGAACATGCGATAAAGGCATAAAGGGTTTCAATCAACGATACAGGTATCGTCAGAGAACAAGCCAATCTTCAGGATAAAGCTTGTCAGTTGGTTATTTCCTAATATTTTACTATTTTCTGTAAAATTTGTACGGCGCATATGACACCACTAAATTCCTGTGGGAAAATTTTTAAGTATGTCCAGAACACATCCGGATAGTTATATTGCGGAGAAAACATGTGACTGGTTGCGTATTAATTACATTTTGCTCAGTTTGCCAATTGCGAAATAAACCTTACAAAAGATGTGGCTGCACGATAAGGTGAATAATATAATATGCTTGGCTATAAATAATATGCGAAAATATTGTATAAATGTTTTCTGTCGATATAACCTGCGTTATATGATCAGACAAAAGCTTTATAAGAAACGTGGTGAATAGAAGATAATAAAAGTCAATTATCATGCAAAGTTCATTTATTATGCAAAATGCCATGATACTTGAAAAGAAGAATTGCCATTACTGTTTTATTCAATAAAAACAGGTTTATATCATTAAAAAGCTTTTTAGTCTCTATATTATACTATGAAAATCGTAATGATAGACAGGTTAAAAAGACATTATGCCGTGCTCTTATTTAGGTTGTGGAATTATTGTGTTTATTGTGTTCAGGTTAAATAAAAACAGTAGTAGAAAATGAAAGACAAAGTTAACGAAACGTGTACAATAAACATAAGCAGAGCAACGTTCACCGAGGCCGGGTTCAAGGATAAATATAAACTTGAACATGTCCTTCCCAAGCAGCTGACAGTAGAAAGAATTAAACGGAAAACGACAGAGTATTATCAAAAGAAAGCCGAGAATCCAGTGAAATCTATTAAAAAGTTTATTGCAGACTTTTTACCCATATTTCACTGGATGTCTCATTACAAATTCAAGGAATGGACCGTCTTCGATATAGTATGTGGGATCACTGTCGGATTCATGCAGATTCCCCAAGGTGAGATTAGTGTTGGGATTAAAATCAAATTGTTCATAAAAAGCCTTTAAATAAAATCATTAATAAACGGCCTTTAAATAAGATTTAACGATACCAACTTTTGTTTAGGATTTAGCTTTTCACCGTTTAAGTCTTTTATTACAAAACATCATATTCGCGTTGTTGTATAAATGTGTTATATTAAACTTGTAGGAAAACGAAAATAGTTGGGGAAGCTGCCTGTTATCATTAGTGGTCTCGGGGCGAATGAGCCTGTGTTTTCACAATTTCAGATTAAGATTTAATTAGTTTTTGATTTTTTAAACTGTTTAAACACAATAACAAATTTTCACATTACAATATTAATAGGGCTTATGCCTAAACGTTTTTTGGTAGATAGTTTTCCACGCCTGTCCATTCCACTAATGTTTTCAGCATCTTTTCCGTATTCAAAAGATTTGTTATTTATTTTTTTAGGGTTGTCTTACGCACTACTAGCGGGCCAGCATCCGGTATATGGAATGTATACTTCATTCTTTCCTGTTATTGTATATTCTCTTTTCGGGACCTCTAAACACATTTCTATGGGTAAGTAAACTTGAACGGTAAGCAGCTTTAGCAGGTTACAGTATACGGGTATGTCCGGAGACTGTAAAACGCTAAAAATCTGTCTTGCCCAAGGACACATAATTTTGCACATGGTATCGATTCGTTGTCCTTACGAAGTTATTGAAACCAACCCTTTAAGTCTTGTGGTAACCATATGCCCAAATATGGACATTTAGCGCGACTAATCGATATCATACAATTTATAAAAATATTTTGCAATATTTAACATTTCTTTAATTCACTTATTAAGTTTTTTTTTACAATAATAAATATAGGAATTTGTCCGTTTCTAACTGCAAACATCATTTTAGGTTGTTTTACCATTACAAGTCTAATGCTGGGTTCAGCCGTATCAAATGCTGTTCCCGACCCTGTGGCTAATGTCACCGCCTCACAGGCTGAACAAGACGATTTGTGGAAAGAGGTTTATGACGAAAGAATTATGCTGGGTACGGCCGCTGCCTTGCTTAGCGGAGTATTCCTGGTACGCATGCCACCTTTAAACAATTTATGTTACAAACTCATTAGATATTTTCCCCAATTACTACCATTTGACTAATTACGAACACAAACACTCATTTTTAGTTATGTTAGTTCACATATATTCTATCACCATATATAACCCAAGAAACTCTTGACCACCAAATAAAAAAGTTGCAAATATACAAGCTCCAATTGTGTGCATATATAGCTATTTTACGCTATAACATTTTCTATATTTTTCAGTTGGGCATGAGTATATTGAGACTTGGATTCATAGTTACCTATTTTTCCGATGCGATGTCCAGCGGGTTTATATTCGGTAATGCCGTTCAAGCGTTCGTATCGCAACTAAAAGGATTGTTCGGAGTTTCTGTTGGCAGTTACTCGGGGCCATTGAATATTATATGGGTAAAACATGTGGTTTGTCAATTGTCATACGTAATTTCTCTTTGTTGTCTATAAAAAAAAATCCGTTCCTATATTCCGTGATTTGTTTTATTTGCCGTTGAGTAGAATACGATAGGATACTCATGTTTGTCTTTGTGAATGGAAAACGCAATGGAAGTTAACACACGGTAAATCGTCAGATTACCCCGCGACCACCGTGAGTTTACCGGAGCTATTGCAGTGTGTTGTGTATGATTTAGACGCTCCTTTAATTCAGTAGAAATCATCAATCCACTGGGTACAGCCAATGTTCACCAAGTGTCTTGTCGAAGGACACAACCGACCAGCTAGCTACCAGTTTCGAATCTACAACTGTTCGATCAAAAGGTGGCGAAATAACCTACCAAGCTTGTTGATAGGACTTTATTTGACACGGGGAGTGCGGTCGTGTGACCGAATGGTTAGCGCGACCAATACATATACCGTCTCATATACATAAAACGGCCCAAGTGACGTACCCATTTTGGGTACGAAACTTGTGTCGGTAAAAAAAATTGACACGGGGACAAAAATAAATAAACTAAACTAATAATACACAAAACGTATGTATATTTAAACATTTTTAATAATTATCAGAAATTAAGAGATGTAATTGTGAATCTGACGACACTGGATGCTACTGGGAGAGAACGTGTATCAGCTACGGTAGTTATATCAGCTGTTTGCATCATATTTCTGCTTGGAGTGAAGGCAATCAACGAAAAATTTAAGAAAAAGTTTCCTTTCGGAATTCCCATTCCGGCGGAGATTATAGTGGTAAGGGTTGTCTAAACTAATCAAAACGAACAGTATTTACGTTTTCGTACTCATAAATAGCGAGTCTCTAAACAATACAATTTTTATTTTTGTTTCTTTCGCTGCAGCGGTTACCACCAACAATTTGAAAATACATGTTATATATATATATACCAAAATATGGCGTTACCTGAAAATCCAACAATAAACAAAAAAATACTGTGGCAATTTACTACAGCAAAACAGGAAGGCACCAAAAAAAACTAAAAGTTATCTAGTTTGGTGCTAAACATAATATTTAATAGCGGTACGGTGGCCTATGTAGTATTTTTGTCTAGTTCAGTAGTTCTTAAACTTTTTCAGTCGCCCCTTGAGATTTGTGATTCATGCTCACGCCTCACCAACTCAAAAATCAAATTTACGAAAAATAGAAGGCGAAGCATATAACGATGTGTCGATATAAATAAGACAGCGAAAATTGAAACAGTAGCGAATTATAGCCCAGAAAAATTGTTTTTTAAAACTAGGTCACAGATTAATCTATTGGATTAGTGTTAACGAGAAATATGAGGTTTGACTGTAATTTACAACTGTTTTTCATCAATATGTCACTGTCATGCTCGCGCCCCCCTTGAAAAGCTTTCACGCCCGTCAAGGCGGGCGCGCCCGCCAATTTAGAAACCACCAGTCTAGTTATTCACGGTTCGTCCCAGCATCGTAAACTCTGATGTGGTTAACATATAACTCTTCTGCATATTGTGCGGTTTTTATTTTAAATTGTTAGTTTTAACGACCAGCCTGTTCTTTTCTCTTTCTTGTTTAAGTTTTATCTAACATGTTCCAGTAACGTATTTTGCTGTTTCCCAGCTTCTTTTATATATATATATATATATATATGGTACTTTTTCATTAATGTATAAATAAGAAGCAAAATAATACAAAATAACTCAACTGGTCAATCTCACGAGCTTATTAACTCATAGCTATCACTTCACCGAATAGCTTCGTGGGTAAGTGACCGTCGCCTTTCACGCGAAGAGTTTCAGATGCGCAACTGGTCTTAGCGAAAATTGTATAAGAAACAGGATAGGTAATAGATGTTTATCTCCGTGAAAACGCAAGGGGCGTTAAAAACGCACAATCGTCAGATCACCTCGAGCAAACCGTCGGGTTACCAGAGCTATTTCCGTGTGTTGTTTATAATTAAGACATTCCTTCAATTTGGTAGAAACGTCTTAATCATGCACACTACGCTGCAAAGACTCGGTAATCCGACGGTGGGCGTGAGGTAATCAATATGGCTTGTACGTGAGTTAAAGCCATGAATAATCTACCCGACAATGTCGGTTTACCGGGGCTATTGCCGTGTACGATATTCAATTTAAACGTTCTTGAAGTTTTACAGTGGGTGGTTTCCCTAGATTTGTTTACATTTTAAAACGGCGTGTTAAGCTTTAGCTTTAGTGCAGTTGTTGTTGGTTTCTGCTTTTTTCTAGTCTTGAGTAGGGCTTGGCTAACCAATTATTTTTTCTCGGTACCTATAAATACTACAGAATCGCTTTGAATCGCTTGGATCGCTAACTATACTTCGTAATTACAAAAGCCATAATATTAATGTTAGGGTTATGCGCAGAGTTTGAGTTGCACTGGTCCCCCAGGACTAATTTCCATGCAGAAACATAGGGTGGTTTAATAAAATTTCTAATACTAAAGCACGGGTACATTTTATAATGAATGTAATGTTTAAAGGTAATACTTGGCACTGGGATCTCATATGCTGCGGATTTGACTGGAAATTTCGGTGTTCAAGTTATTGGAGAGATTCCTAGCGGGTATGTTAAAAAGAAAAAATCTTTTAATTTATGTACTAATAATATTTATCAGCTACTAATCTTTATATATCTTTTCAGAATTCCGGTTCCAAAACCACCAAATTCAAGCCAAATGTCTACTATCATTGGAACAGCTATACCCATTGCTATCGTAGGTTATGCGGTTGCAATTTCAATATCTAACATCTTTGGAAATGCGTTTGGATACAGAGTCAGACCTAACCAGGTAATTCTCTCATTTCTAAATTTCTCTACAATTTATTAGATACATAGAACTGTACAGCACATATTACAAAAGGGTATCTAAACCTAAAACGTCAGAATTGCATGGACTATACAACTTGAAACTAATCTCTGCAATAATTCTTTAAAAACCACTTACATTTATTGTTTGTTATTATCCCAAATATGCTGAGTAGGTCAAACTTATATCTCTCGATTAGTGTTGTCACCTAATTAAATATCAGTTAGATAATCAATTATAAAAACCGATTGTACCATAACTGTTTAAAAGTTAGGCAAAAATGCAATCTGTGGCAATGCGTTGTCAGTTACTTTTTCTTGAGTATACCATAGACAGTGATATCGAACCATAGTTGGAACCAATAAAGGGTCAAATTTACTTTTATCACTATTATTCCACCCACAGGAACTTGTGGCAATAGGAATGTCGAATATCGTCAGTTCATTCTTCTTTTGCTTTCCCTCTTTCCCTTCAATGTCAAGAAGTTGTGTACAGGTGTGTGTTTGGAATGTGTGTATATAGATTGAGACTGGATGCAAACAAAAATCAAATTATGTCTCAAATATACAAAGAGAATGTTAATACAAGGGTAATCATCAGATTACCGTGCACCCACCACTGTACTGGGTTACCAAATCGATTGCAGTGTGTTGAATAAGATTGCAAAGTTCATTTCAGGTTAACCCAATAATCCATTAGTTTTGTGAAATGTCTCATAAGTGCTTGCCCAAAGATACAACTGATTAGCTTTTAATAATTTTAAATCTGCTATAGTACAGCTTAAATGCTAACCACCAGTACAGCTAAAATGCTAATTAAATGCTTAAAAATTTTGATCGAATTGTAAATATAAAAATTAAAAACCAATAATGATCTCTAGAGTGAATGTGTGACATATATCAGATGTGTTACTAAATATAAAACTACACATATCATAATCAGTAGTATTACATTTGCAGGTTCAAGCATAATAAGGTTCAATTGATCTGACTATAGTTTACTTAAGCTTGAGCCTCATTGATCTTAAAATAAGAATTTTTCTAACTTTATCTGAATTTCAGGTTGAAAGTGGAGGGAAGACACAGCTTGTCGGCCTCGTATCATCTAGTGTAATGCTTCTTGTTTTACTTTGGATTGGACAACTGTTCAGAACGATTCCTAACGTAATAGTTTTTTATTGTAAAATCTAAAATATTTTAACAAATCTGTTAAACCATTTAGGCTAGTCTTAAAATTGCAACAAGTTCTTTAAAAAATACAAATGTATAAACCATTTATAAACATAATCTCCACAATATTAAATGTAGTCTTTACAAGTGCTATTTTTATATGTTGTACTATATTGTGCTGCAGTTATTGATTTAGGCTGCACATTATATGTATGTAATGTTTAGGCATGTCTTGCTTCAATTGTGGTGGTGGCTATAAAAGGTATGTTGACAAAAGTGCGAGATCTTCCTCCAATTTGGAAAGTCAGTAAACTCGATGGAATTGTATGGGTTGTGACAATGCTTGCTACAATCTTTTTGGATGTGGTGAGTTAATAGAGTCTTGTTTATTACAATTAAAGTATGTATAAAGAAAGATGGCTTAAATTTTGGTCTGTTAGTATAGTTGTACGGAACATTTAAAATGTTATTGAATTTAAACAAGCCATTTTTATTTTTGCCTTGTGGGTTGAGCAAAACCTGAAGTAAGTTATGTTTTAGCTTCTACAACAAAACACTGTCAAAGTTGTTGTAACCTTAGTGTAGGCACATGGTATTCTGAAGTTACACATGTTGTGATCTTCTTCATTGTCTGAAATTCAAGTTTATTGAAAAATAGAAAGCTATTGTTTACTCCCACGGTTACAAACAACACATCATATTTTTGTCTAAACAAGCCCATTATATGCTATTATGTACGTGTTTCACTTACTTTTTAGCTTATTTTATTATAAACTTTACTTACGGCGATAAATTAAAATACAAACACTTCTATAAAAAAACACTGATAGGGTATTTAAGAGTACACTATAGGCTAGACATATAGTATTACACTTTGGGTATATATTTAATGGTTTCACATATTTTTGTACAGACAGCAGGTCTAGTGGTCGGAGTGTTGGTATCTCTTCTGTGCATTGTCTTCAGGACCCAAATGATCGCATCGGAAAGTTTGCTTCAAGTCGATGACACAGAAATTTACAGGAAATCTGGATCCTTCCCACAATCGGTACTAAAACCAAAATGATACTAATATGTGAAAAAGAAGTATTGATGTATTTGCACAATCGTGAGAGAATGTTGCATGGATGTAATACCCCAAAACACACAACCGTAATCTAGAATCATAGCCTACTATTCATATTGAGATGTACAGTAATAAACAAGGTTTTGGCATTATGTTTATTGAATATCTGCTGGCTTTTTATATGTACGCAAAAAAGAAAAAAGATTTACCCAAAATGAAAACAGCCTAGTCATGAAGTGGGAAAATGTTTGTAAATGTTAATGACAGAGAGGTTGCATATTAAATTTCCTAAAGAAAGTTCTAATATCAAGTGTTCTGCTACTGAATGTTAGAAAATAAAAATGCTTATTTTTAGGGCGAGCTAAATAAAGAAGTGGTCGTTCTAGCGTTCAAAGGAGCAATGCACTTTGCAAACAAACAATATCTTACCCGAGCATTCATCCGATGCACTGGGATTGATCCTGTGATTGAGCTGTCACGAAAGAGGAAGTTAGACGCAATACGAAAGCAAGCAATGGAAGATGAGGAACAAAAAGTGTGTATTGAATGTGGATTTTATGATTTATCCTCATGGATTTATAAACACGGAGGTAACAATCGCACAGACATTCATATAAAACCTCTTACCCGCTTTTGGGTTTGTGAGCTATTGCAGTATATGTAACATGATCAAGACATTTATATTTTTAGTGTAACCTAAGAATCTACTGATTTCTGGACATAGCCAAATATAATTCATACTTTTTTATGCAATTTGGTTGAGTTATCATTTATAAATGTATAAAGTTAAAACAACATTGATTTTATATTAAATTATATTATCACTAAGAGTCTAGATACTTTCTACAACGTTTCTATATATACCAGTGCACAGTAATTAATATACTTTTATAACACATTAGGAGTATTTAGAAAATGTCTGTGTACAGTAGTTTATTACAGGATATCATGCATATAATAGTGCAAACGTGATTAACATATATTTTGTAGCCTAGATTTAACATTTTTTTTTATCAGATAATGGAGCAGTTTGGAAATTTGAACGGAGTAGAGGGAATAATGGCTGATGTATCGCCAAGTGAATTCACTTCTATGGAAGATAATGATACAGGTTTTGTGCCATCTTATATAGGTGTTTTCATATTTTAAGAATTCGGCAGCTAAAACCAGTCCACAATAGAATTTTTGTACCAGCGGTACATAATACCTGCATAGACAAATAAATGTCAAGTTAGGAAAGGACATTAACATATTATTTTTTACACAGATATCTTACAAACAGTGGATGCTATAATATGCAGCAAAGTCAAACCTAAACAAGTGAAGTGTGTTGTGCTGGATTGTAGTCTTATTAGTTTCATGGATTCATCCAGTGTTAATCTATTAATCAAGGTATTAACTCTTAGTTGTGTTGATTACCTATTTTTTAGATCATAAATTAGCCCACAGTCTATAGGCTGTGTTGAAACCTATTGCATTTTCCATTTCTTAGACCAACATGACTATCCTATCCTTTTAAGATATATTTTACAAGCACTGCTTTAACCCAATGATAATTTGTGAATATTTTATCAATGATAAATTTAATTTAAGGCTACAAATGTTAATACTACGTATCCACAGACTTTTAATGATTATAACGCTCTGGGGGTGAAGATTCTTCTTGCAAATGTCTGCAGTAAGTGGTTTTTTGGTTATGCATAAATATATTTCTTTAAAATAGTAAAACGTTTTCTGCACCTACTGGTGCAAGATTTTAAACCAAAACTGAGCAATATCTTTATTGTATTTAACAATACCTTCAGTAACTGGACATAAACACAAGGTAATCAGAGGGTTGTCTGTGTACTGTTTTTTTCTATGCAATAAATATAAGTGTCCAATCCTTTGGTATGCATGCAATATAGTTGACTAACACTGTTGATGTTTTCTTTTTTGAGATCGATTAAAAGCTGTTCAATTTCAGGTGAGGTAGCTCATGTCTTGAAAGTTGGAAATTTTATCAAGGAATTCGGCGATGGCAACATTTTTCTAACTGTGTATGACGCCGTCACATGGTGGCAGTCAAGAGATAATATGAAAAGTTTATCAACGCGAATGTAAAAGCTCATAAAAATTGTTGATAAGATAGCCAACCAAGGCTGCATACTTCAAGCAAGAGAATAGAACTCCGTTGGATTGACCAATGTCTTGGATATAGCAGAAAGTCGACTGACAGACATAACTGCCTTCTCCACAATTCTGTTGCATTTTGCTTTACCAAACTATCCTTATGTGTTAATTGTTCCAACAACTGGGTACACATGATTTTCTAATAGTATTTTAATGGTGACTTTAAGAGTGACTTATTTTTTATATTTTTATAAGACATAAGTCTACTCGTATAAAAAAATGTTTTATTGGACTATTTCATATCATAAGACTTAATTGCAATTTTATGATCACTGTTTTACTATTTCTTTTGCGATTTCTATTAATGCCTGAAACCAAATTTTAACTCCACCAGATGACCGAATGACTTGTTTGTAAAGTACAAACTTATTCGAGTCATTTTTACTGTATTGTGCAAAATAAATATTGTCATTTTAAAACATATAAATCATTGGTTTGGTATGCATAAATGAATCACTTTTTTAATTTAAAAGCCAAGGTCAGTAAAAACAAAATGTATATTTTTGGTTTAGTAAGCAAAAATGGTTAACATTTAAAATTTTAAGAATGATTTAAACTGAGTCTCACAAGGCAACACACATTTTATTGTTGTGATTTCGTACTTGTAAGTCCAGGGCATTTGTAGTGTTTACAGTCGCAGTTTATGTCACATGCAACAATTTTCCTTCTGCAAAGAAGCTGTCACAATAGCCATTATTAGGATAATATATCTAAAAATGTCCAAACTTAGGTAAGTTACTATAATACTGCAGTCTTTAAGTTTACAAGAAAGAATTTTTATAGTTAATTAAGCTTAAGACGATACGAATAGGGAGAAATGTGCAAAAAAATGGTTTATTGTTTAAGTTTCGTAATTTAAGGTTTTAAAGTTAACACTTTTGTACTTTAGTTTGGTTCATGCATTTTGTCTGATCCTTATCGTTTACTGTAAGATCCTAATTCCCTTCCTTGACCATCATATATTATTTTTAATTAATATCAAAAAGATTTTACCAATTCATCCCTAAAATATGTTTTGCATTCAAATCCCATTCATTGTTTTGCACATGATTAACATAAATTTATTTTAAACCATTTTTATGCCTTGGTAAGTGTTGCACTTTTTAGTGGAATTTCATTTTACATTTTTTCTTTTTCCACTTTGGTTAACACTGCCAGCCCTTACCCTAAAACTGGCTACTTTATTACATGGTTTGCTTAACCATACACTTCTTGAGGTTAATGTGTACTATTTGGTTTTACATTTAACAAACACCATGATTTGAATATGTTTGCAATATATTTATTAACATGAACTTTTCTTTTTTAAGCAATACATAAGAAATGAACCACCACGAAAATAATATTTGTATCTTGAATAAATATTGAATAAAGTTGTCGGTGCCATGCCATCAGCCTTAGGCTTTTCTTGATCTCATGTCACGAAGCACCATCAGAACCACGAAGAGGATCAGAGCACAAAGAATCACATTAAGTATCTGTTCTAGATTGTGGCTTGTGAAGTGGTGGTGTTCATGGTAGATACGTCCACGGACAGCAACATTAACTGTAAACCGATTTATTTTAAATTAAGCTGTGTTGACTATTTAATACAACTATGAAACAGAATATTCAATTTTTTAGTTTTACCACTACAATTACCGTTATTTATTAAGACTCCTTTAATGCTAATTTATTTGTATATTATTTTCTTGCCAGTGATCAAAACCGGGATCAAATAAAATTTATTTTTCTTGTGGGGATCTTGTGTGGGGTTTAAGTAAAAAATAGAGTGTGTTGGGTGGAACATAAATTCGAAAATTTCCACTTTTACACCTCAGCAATTTGTAGTGTTTATGGTAGTAACTATAATAGAAGAGGTGCCTTTTAGTTAAGTTTATTTTTTGTTACCACGATAAAAACATAAAGCAGGACTACTGATAAAAATTTGGAAAATGTGGAAAGACGGCAAAACGACAGTCGTTAGAACACGTCTAAAAAGCAATAAATTAATAAATTTCGATATAATTAGACATGGCCGCTAACCCAAATAAATATAATTTAAATTTTTTATAGTAATAAACTTACCGACACAAGTACTTAGATCTTCACCCAGATGGAAACCTTCCATACAAGTGCACTGAGGTTTTCCATTGACCACCATACACTTCTGCGAGCACATACCTGGCTGTAGAAACATACAGAGCATGATTATAATTGACTTATTACTGTGTATTTGGCCATTTTAGGTACAAATCACGTTCTCTTACTTCATCACATGTGGAAGCAATTTTAATGGGGCCAACTGAAAAAAGTTTGCGTTGTGAATCACTAGCATCTCCAATAAATCGCTTTCTTCGGGTTGGACAAGTCTATGAAAGAGGAATATCTTTAACTTTTAAAACATGGACCATTTAGGTATACTGTAACAAATGGTTTTAATTTAAATGTTTGCTGTTGCAAAAATGTAGCAAAGTTTAATATTATAATAAAAAGAATTGGTACCGGTCCAGTGCAGTTGTTTGCAGAGTTGACACAAACCACCACTTCACAATGAATGAAAATCATTTGAACGGTCATATTTGTCCAAATGAAAGAAGCCACTCCACCAGAGATGTAGTAGGTCTTATAGTTTTTGACTACTTTTATCTTTCCAGGGTCCAATGGAGATGCACAGCTGGAAATTGCAAGTTTTTTATGCTTGTTGCAAACTATGCTAATGTTTAAGATAATGTATATCAGTCAAACAATTTGTAATATGCTTCACTCACCCCTCTTGAATAATGTTGTATTTTACGGTGTCAGCAGAATTGGAAGTTGGTGTAGCCCAGCAGTTTGGTGCCTGTGGAATTGATGGCAGAATCAATAACAAGTTGTCTATTTAAACCTTATTTAACATCAGCAAAACTAGATACTTACTTAAGGCTAAACAATTTAACTGTGTTATGACAGATGTTAATGCACTAAATATAAATTCAATCACCTGTAGTATTATACCAGCATCTGCTTTTATGAGTGAAGCCTTAAAAAATATATAGTCTTCAACAAAAACTGTTGGGGGATTTCCCTGGAACATCATGGTGCAGTTCTCGTCACGGAACAGATTCATAGAAATGTCAAATTTTCCGGCGGTAGCAACTTCTGCAACTTTAACTTTCCTGTAAAATTTATATTTGTAGAAATTAAAATATTTATAACAAATTTGTCACAAAAGATTGTTACTAAAGACAGCTAATACAGCAAGTGAGAGATGACAACAACAAATATAGCCACTTAAAAAAAACAATATACAAATTATAAAATAATATAAAATATATAAATATATAAATTTTTCCCTTAAAGATTCAAAAAGGATTTTCTATTTTATTAATGAACCAGGACCATATGAACTATATTTAGCTAACCAGACTATTTTAAACAATAAAATTGTTTAAAAGTATGTTATAATTGTAGGTTAAACTTGCTATACAACGAACAATTTCAATTTTGATAACTTTTTGTAAATACTTACTATTTTACTTAGCGACTAGGCCAGGGATGTCCAAGCCTGCCCGGGCCCGCGGCCGCAATGCGGCCCACCTGAGATTTTTGTGCGGCCCGCTAGTCATTTTCACTCCAAATAGTATTTTGAACTTTAAATCTTGGCCTAATT
>CH003382.1:0-19960 GCA_000149265.1 Ciona savignyi
TCACATGTTTATTGAATATGCGCTTTGGGAGTTTGGGCACCTGGGACAAATTTTGAGTTACATTTTCTAAGTGCAGAGCTAGTGTGACACCCCCTAGTTAATATTTCTCTATCTTCCTTATCTTGCCCTTTTTCGCTTATTCTTTTCTCTTGTCGCCGTTCTTTCTCATTTCCTCCGTTTACCGGCAGTGCTCACATCGTTTCGCTCGCATATCAGTGGTTGTGTAACGATAGCGGTGGGGGTACGAGTGTTCGGTTTGAATTCTCAAGCCCTGTTGACACAATAGAGCTCTCACGCAGCCGGTAAAAGCGGCCGCTTTATTTACTGTTGGATCCGTACCGACTCTCCCTCTTTTACGAACTATGGGCGCCGCTATAATGTAATCGTAAATCTCGACCCTTGCCCATTGTGGCCAATTGAAGAGAAACAATGGCTGGAAAAGAGCCATTGTGATGAACGGCGTGACGTGCGACTTACCCGCCGAGACAGAGAATTAATCCTATGAATTGTAGCGGAGATTGATCTGATAACACTATATGGTGTATAATTTAAATTCGTCCACACAAACAACTGGTACCGATCATATCCCCCACTGACAAATATATCGTGGTGTTCATAATCTTACACCTTCTGGCACATATCTCAGGTATTTAAAGCAGAATTATGTGAGAAATCCGGTCTCACCCTGCAAAACAATCATTCAATTGGCTGCTTATTTCTTAACGGCGTCATTTAGCAAAGATCAAAGAGCAAGCCTTGGGGAAATCTAAAAGGATTCAATTCACAGCAATTACGTTGAATCCTGTCCCTGTCCCAAGTCACGCCATTCGTTACAGCTCACCTTGTGGTATTACTCTGAAAGCCAAACAGAGCTCCGAAACAGTAAAACATCAGCTTTAATGCGTTCCTGTGGTAGACTGAGGCCGCAAGTTATTTTCCACGCACACCTTGGAACTTATGCGGGGAGATCAAACCCGTTGCCTAATAAGGCGCAGACGGAGCGAATAATATAAGACCTTTAGTCGGGATAAAACGTTGGTGTTTATGTAAATCACCTCTCGACCACTATGTTCACGTTTAAACTGAGCTGTCACTTTTAATTTGCTCCTCGCGTTTGTATTAAGATAGTTAGTCGCGATTAAGTTAAAATAAACAAACACAAATACGCTAAGTATCTCTCGTCTGCGCTAATTAGTCCGAGCTTGGGGCACGACTTACAACAGTTAATAACCACTTGTTAGTAAACACCTGATGCGAACAATGGCGGAATTGTACATTCATGGCAATTTTTTCGGTGTAACGGTCTGTTTCGTGTTGGGTTCTCATCATGAAAATGACTTCATTGTTGTCGGTTTCATTTTTGGATAAAAGGTTGCCATCATACCAGATAGCGCCTCGTGAATGTTTTCGACTAACCTCGCTAGTCGCGACTCCCAATACAAACGACACCAGGAACCTTTTTAACGTGATTGGAACGCGCTTTTGTCAGATCGGAGAAGAAAGGTTGTACCACTGCTCATTAGATCCGCTTTACCCTTAACCGTACGGCGCCTTCCTCACTGCTGTGAGTAATAGCAAGCGAGCGTGCACATTATAAACCGGATTAGGCGGACAGCGATTTAAACGGGTTACAGGTAATCCGATTTTCTGTTTATTTTTCGCGCCCAAAGCCGCGTTCTCAACAACAGCGTGCTCTGCTTTCTCGGCAACCAAGGCCGACCGCAGCCAGCACATAAGAGAGTGAGTTGTGGCAGACAAACAATGTATGTACCAGAGCGAAAAGTAGGCGCCCGAAATCGATCGTGCCCTCGATAGCGTTTGCTCAGTCTCCGGCCAACGATCGATGTGGTTGGGCAAAATATAGCGAAGCTTACTTTTTCCTGCTTCACCTATCGCGACATCATCGATCGACACTTACGTCCAATAAACCTAAAGTAACTGTAGACCGAATTTTAATATTTGTCGTTTAAATATTTTGTTCTCTTACGTATTTTTAAAACAATAACGAATGTCTTCATTTTAATGCAAATTGGTAAAATTGTTGAATATTTTTGACAGGACTCTAAAAGCTCATTTTCAAAAGAGGAAAATCGTTCTCGCAATCTTATCAATGCACCAAGCCCTAGGCAAGATGCTGGCTCAAGGGTAACTTCGCCAAAAAGCGCCGCCTCGCCAGGAAATGTCGTTTTACACACGGCCAGTGTAGAATCTAAGCCCGAGTCGAAGAACTCTTCTCCCCAGATCTTCGCCTCGTCAACCATTTCCACAGCCTCCCAATCAAAACCTAGTGATTCACACACTGCATCGCTCTCCCGGCAAGCCTCTGGTAACAACCCCCCTGAAGACGGGCGAAAGAAATCCTCACAGCGATCAGTAGGGACGCTAACCTTGACCGCTGATGTCGGGGTAATGACAGAACCCGACGCCCTGGGTCCATGTGAGCCAGGAACAAGTGTTCATTTGGATGGGATAGTCTGGCATGAAACGGATACAGGTGTGTGGTTGTTTTATTATAGCTATATACAAAAGTGTCTAAAAATATTTGTATTTATCCCTTGTTTTGGTTAATTTTTATACCACAACTGCTATTTTGCACACAAGTTCATGATTTACTGTTGTAACTTTAATTACTGACTAAGTTAAAAGACTTTTTTTCCACTAATAAGTAGAAACAGTCGTTGACAGCGCAAAAATATCTGGTCTTTCCTAATAATAGCTGACGTAGACCAAAGTAGCCATCGGACAATTCAAACATTACCTTCCGGCTTGGCAGTGTCCAACTGCCGCCGGCGTTTGTCAAAGTTCTTGGTGACTTGACATTAATGTCGGAACACGTAGGCGGCAGATTTAACGAATTCTTATGTAATGACAATGTGTGTGGAAATGTAATTAACCATGTTACGCACTTACGTGCTGTCCATGTTACCAGGTCTTATACTTTGACTTGTATCACTTTTGACTGTACATATATTTATACTTTTATTCTATATACCACTCTTTTACATTTATATTATATATAGAGAGTTAAAAACGCATATATTAATTTTTCATTCACTATTTTCGTAATGTTGTGTAATTGAAGCGCGTGTGTAAGGCAAGCACACGTCGGTGTTATAAAGTTCTAGACTGTTTGAAAGCAATTCAATTGCGGTTATGCGGCTTTATCTTAGGCGTTCTGTTTAGATAAGCTGTCTTTGCTCTCATGGCCTTTGTTGCCCAAACACACGGTTTAGTTACATGTTCCGCGAAATCTGGCTCTGACACCAGAGACAACACGACTCGTCGGTTTTCGATTTTCTGCCAACATTTGGGTCGTACCGCATTCTTGTATTTAAAAACATTTTGATTTTCTGGCCGAACGTGGTTTTAGATTAAAACTCGCGACATCATTACTTTATCGTTCTTTTCCGGTTCACTTCACGTGGTATGTCACCGGAAAGGCGCCTTTTCACAATAACTGCTGCGCGTTTAAAATCAAACCCCCTTGTCCTCCAAGCTTTACTCAGCGTCAGCAAAATAAACAGGTACTTGAACCGCGTTCATGAATTAGACCCCGCCCGAGTTGGTTTAATGACGATATTGGTGTAGTAGTAAGCCTTATCTAGCAGCGCTCAGGCTCGTTATCTTGTGTGGTTTTCATTGAACAGCCAACAGTCTTTGTCGCGGAGCGAAGTAAGCCATTAAGCGAATACTTAGTCCTCCTCCCATCTGTGAGATAAGCTAAATCACTTACTAAAAATTACTTTTATTCCACGTCGCGGTCGAACAGGATTTCGGCTTAGTGAATGCGTATGACAAACGCTGCTGATATTCTGTGTTTGGGTCCAAAACCCAGTGATTTCCAAGCCAAGTGTCTTATACCAAACAAAACATCGGCGCGAAAGTGGGTCTTCTCAAATGAGACTCACCCCCGCCGAATTAGGAGTCAAGCTGCGTGAACCAACCCCTAAATACGACCCCTATTCAAGTGCAGCCACTCGTCAAGTTACGGTTCTCTGGCACCCGACGCGAAACAAACAAGTCGTCCTAAGAAGCCTCGGGCAGCTTGGGCAAACTAAGAGCAAGTTGTCAAATTTCGAGGCAACCGCAGCTATTCGTGGCACTTCGCCAACACGCCGACTGTAATTCGAAATGTGTTTAAATAGTCGTGCACACTACCAACATCTGAAACGGATTACACGGTTAATTGGCCTACTTGATTCCCTACCGTTTCGACTGCTTTTGAGTGTGATGTTACATACTAAAGTCTTGTGGTTTATTGAATTCAATAAGACTGGCAAAATAAACGCATTTGGAAGGTTAATGTGTTCGGATCTGGCATGTGATCACTGCCACTATTACCACCTCAGTTCGTCACCACATCAGGATTGGTTTTTAAAAACAAAACATAGCCTTTTAACAAAAGCATCTTTTACTTGTATCGCGCTGTTCAATTGTGGTTTTGTTCACAGGAGTACTGGTTGTGAATGTGACGTGGAGAAATCGGACCTACGTCGGAACATTGCTGGACGCAACGAAGCACGACTGGGCGCCTCCCAGGTAAGAAGCTAAATGGTTTATGGGATTCTAGAATTTGTCCATTTTCATTTGGCAATTACAATCTGGCCAAGAAACTGATTTATTCTGTCTCGGCGCAGCTGAGTATAAGAAAGTGTGGTGGTGATTGCTGCACTCACTACGTACAGGGTTTGTTTTTTTCTTTCGCAATAATTTGGGCAAAGGTTTTCGTTTTTTCAAAGTGCTAAAGATAAAATAAAGTTTTTGCAGGCCAACTCATTCGGCTTTAATCAGCGGATCCTTTGATTTTGATTTTTTATTTGCCCTCCCAGTGAGATAAATAAGATGTTTGCGCCGAAACACTTTAATTTTCAAGCTAGTCCTTCGACCCCTGTAATCTTGGGAAGATGTACGCGCGTTCGGGAGGGTGTGTTATCATTAGATGCCATCCGCGATAAAGGAGCGAGTGGTCGGCCAAGTGCGCTGGCGTTGGACGACCCAAAAGCTCTCGAGAATTTGATCTCCGTTGACGTCGGATTTCGCGCATCATAGATCAAAGTTAGATAGCGCACGACTGCTAGTTCTGTCATTTCCCACGTAGCTGAAATTCTATTTGTTCCTATAACATATAATATAAACTTTCCTACTTTTCCTTATCTTCGCGGTTTAGTCTGTTTATCAAATATGTTTTGATTAAAATACAATAACTAACTCTCCCACAATTTAGGTGACTGGAAAAATCCATTTGTTAAAACCATTCTATTATAATGAGCGTTGGTTTTTCAGTGTTTTCTGTTTTTCGTTTGGTTTCGCGTTGATGAGCGTTGAACTTGTCTTCCTGTAGTGATTTACGGCGCAAAAACAGATTTTCTTTCAAATTCTGCGGTATAGGCTTACCCAATTTCTGTCAGCGCGCTTAACACGATTTCGACATTTCCCCGTCTGCCGTTACCACACGAGAGAACATGGGGAAGAAGGCAACCAGACTTCCTAAACGCTATTGGCATGAACTGCTTAACCTCATTATAGAACTGCCGACTGATTCCTCGTCTCGCAAACCCTCGATCAAAGCTCCCTCGAATAAGTCGAAATCCCATCGCCGTTACACAGCCAGACCACACACTGAATGTTTTGGTTCTCTATAAACCCCTTTCACTTGGCCGCTTGCTAGAGATCTACATAATTCTCCTTGTTATTTTTTCTCAGATTTTCCGACTCCGATCTTGACATCGAACTCCGCGGTAAAAATGGCCGTCCTAAGCGACAAAGAGGTAACGGGACCGAAACAACCTCATCGAGAAAAGGACGTGGCCGTGGAAATCAATCACTTGCTGATGACGCAAAAGGCAGTCCATCAGCAGCTGCTAAGCGTCGAGGAAAGGTAATAGGAACATGATCGACTTCGGTTTTGATTAGTAATATATTGCGAACATATGTTTTCCAGATAGAAGTTTGTTACAACACAATATCAATTTTAACACTAATTGGAGTACGTCAAATATGACCCTGCAGTTAAATTTCACCTATTTCACTTACTCGATCGAAAATCCGCCTGACGCATTAGTATTTTAAGTGGCTCCGCTTGTATAATCCGCCCAAACGCATCTGCTGCAAGCCGTGCTGCCTGTCTTTTGTCGGTTTGCACCTCAACTCAAATTACTGTTCTGTCATTCGCCGCGCGAAAACTTGCAGTTGTTTTTGTATACGGTCCTTACTTACACATTAATTTTGCAGAACTCCGAATCTGAATCGTTTGCCGATGACGTCAACACCATTCGAACGTCCGCGAAACGTGCTCGTGTTGTACCGTCTCGTGGTGGAAATACCAGCACACAGCAAGACAGAAACACCAATGGATCAAACGGTAAAAAATGCAAGAAGCGAAATGTAAAATGGCATGTTTAAAACGTATAAATGTATAGTGTAAATATAGTGTAAAAAATATCAGAATGCTTTTTGTTTTATTATTATTTTGTTTATTTATGGTATACTGATGCTATGATTGTAACTTATATTCCATTTTTTTATGTTTTAAAAAATTGTTCTGTAAGAAAATTTTGTAAGAAAAAAAAAGTTTAAGACTTATTGTTTACTGCGAATGGAAGACACATAGTTCCTATTCTGTTATTCAGCATTATCTGCCAGTTTCTTTGGTTAATGTACAATACATTCAATGCCTGATCATGTGATTTGTCACGCTTTGTGATCAGCGTGTTTACGGGTTTGTAACAATCAAGGATCTGGACCTGAAAAGTCCTTGGTTTTAAAATACGCTACACTTTTACGATTGTTTTGCATTTATTAATTATTGTATTTCACCAAATGAAATTCAAAAATGTGCAATTTACTAAAAAAAGTACATTGAAAGTACATCTCATCATTGTACATTGATCACTCAGGTCAAACCACTTTGTTGTTGAATGCAATGCACTTGAGATTTAGATTCATAGCAAGTAAACAATCTTTTAATGTGGAATTAAATATCATGCATCGAGGACACCGTAAATGTCAATTTATGCATTAAAAAAATTTATTATAATTTTTTTCTCTGCTTACCTTCTAATTCTAAATTAGTTTAGCATACCACTGTCTGTTCATGTTGTTTATCCATGTTTTCTACCCAGGGAGTGAATCTTCAAGCTGCTCTTCGCCCGTTTTTATTGACTGTCCTCACCCGAAATGCAATAAGCGTTACAGGTAAGTCATTTTTTCATGTTCCAACCTCGTAAAATCAGGTGTTACTTCCATGCCTAAAACTTGAGTGTTTTTACCAGGCACATCAATGGTTTAAAGTATCACCAAGCTCATGCGCACCTTGACATGGAAGATAATGTGAAGGAAGAACTTGAGATAAAAGAGGATAACGAGTCAAAGGACAGTGAGGTTGGATCCACAACTTCCTCTCGAGAGGAGGTAGAAAAAATATCCGACTCCGAAGCAGTTGTTGCTAAAGAATGTGCTTCGAAGAGATCATCTCCGGCTGCCTCATCGATCGAAAATCCTGCAGTGTCAATCGAAATTCCTCCAGCAAAGGAATCGGCGACAGAATCCGGTGACCAAACCAAAGTAACCTTCATGACAATTGATGCGGCGGTGAATGAAATTGAGAGAGCGAATAGTGGAGCTGGAGTCAGCGAAACGTTTAAATTCTCAACCGATGGTATTCAACAAATGATTCCAGTGTCAGGCGAGCAGGTTTCATCCACTATTATTTCACCGGTCACTGAAGCTGTAATTAAACAAGCTCCTGCATTGGCACAAACCTCACATAGCAATTCTCCTTATGCAATGCAATCTGGGAGAGATATGACCATAAACAATGTGCCTATGAAACGTGGTACGTATTTGTGCATTGTTTTTGGTTAATTTTCTTTACTTTTGATATAACTAACATAGTGTTAATATTTTCAGGTACTGCAATTTACCCATCTGTGACTCCTTCAACACATGTACAAGAACCTAGCGGAGTGGACAGTGAAAGTGCACTGGCTGTTAAAGCTCTTTTGCAAACCCAAGATTCACAAGATGATCTTCCTGGATTGACTGCCCCTTACAGCCAAGATTCGCCCCCACCCACTTTAACCCTTGTGTCAAGAACTGGTCCAACTGAGATTCAAAATCACGTGGAGACTTCCCAAAGTTTCTCTGCTGGTTATCCTCAACCAACTTCATCAGTTTATCCAGTCACTAGCGCACACCCTCGACTTGTACCCTCTTCCTCACCAACCAGAGAAAGTTTACAGAATCACTTCTCAGTCGCCATGACGAATACAATACAAAACAGACATTTGTCCACCCAAGTTGCCACTTCCTCCCCCACAATATTTAATACACACACTTTAAATCCACCCCAAAACTCAACCAAGATTGTTCCGGAAGATTCCACCTCAGGAACTGCTCAGCATAGCGGGGTGCACCCAGGATTAAAAGAACACTTTCTTTCTGTAGTTCCCCCTTCATATTCCACCTATCCTGCCAACAAAATGGCAAAAGGGAAAACGGTTCCAATTCCTGTAGACCCAAATCATGGGTTAATGATCTCACCCACACATTTTGCTAGGGCAACGTCACCTGGAAGCCAATCGGGATCTGCAAAAAAAATGAAAAAGAAGAAAAAGAAATCTGATGGAGGCGAAAACCCTAAAACCAGTGAAGCTTCATATCAAATTAAGCAAGAACTTTCAGTTTCTCAGGAAAGCCCGAACATAACTCCAGGTTTTCCTTCAAATGGTGCCGCTGCTGTACTTAACAATTTAGCTACATCATACCAAAATGACCAGCAAAAAATTCAAAACCCTGTGGGAAGACCGGAACAAGTCGCACCACCGGGTCAAATGGTGATTAAATCGGAACCAGGCATTCGTTTTCCGCCATCTCAGCACTTTGGTGCGATGTCTGTGCAAAGTAGCAGGAAAGTCCCGGGGGTGGTGATGCCTTCCTCCTGCTCTTCTGTTGGTCAGTTTTCCAACAACATAACTGTTACAGGAACCTTCCATCCGCACCCAGACCCACATAAACCACAGACAGCAGTATCTGCGCAGGCACAGGACCGCCAACGTACTGCCCGTGTGTCACCATCTCCGAACTCCAGTAGTAGAAATATGACCAAGTTGCCTTTAAAATCCCAAAACGAAACTGATAAATCTAGAGTAGATCATCCAGAACATCTTCAGACAGTAGTTAAGCCTCTCAGCGATCATCCTGCTTTCGAAGGGTCGATAAACCAACGTACCAAGTTCACGGGAGTCAAAAGCCCTGCCACTAATATCAGCCAGTCGAAAGATGCCCGGACAGAAATGAATATGGGCAAGTTTCAGGATACACTAATGAGCACAATAGAGAATGCTTATGCTGGTTCACGACAACCAACCCCTCGAAGCAAAGCCAGCACGCCACAACTTGAAATGCCACGCTCAGATCAAAATCCTGCAAGATCTAGACCCGCTTCACCAAAAGAACAACGGCCACTTTATGAAGATGCCAGGCCCAAACCACCAGTAGCCAGCCCAGTTGTGCCAAGGCCAAGATTGCCCCATGAAGGTGTTACTCCCATACCCAGGCCACCAGGAAGCCCAAAATTGCCTGTTGAAGTTCCGTTGAACCCTCGAGGACAATACCTCCAGTCAATATACAATTACCCTGTGGCAAACTATGGATTCGTTGAAGGTTACCCAGCTTTAATGGATCCAGTCAGGTAATGAGTTTTGCGTTACCTTTTTTTATATGTATATTTATTTAATAACACAATTCAACTCACTTCTTTTATCACAGGCAACAGCAGCAATACATTGAATATATACAAGAGTTTCAAAAGCAGCATATGCTACAACAGCAGCATTTGCTACAACAGCAGCAAGCTCAACAACAGGCACAGTTGCACGCTGAAAGGAAAAATCGAAAACCCCTGGAACCACACCCTCCGAAGGTTGCCCCCAAAGTTGAAGTTGCTCCAATCAAATCTAGTCCACAAAATGCAACAAACCCACCATCCGAAAAAGGAGCCTCATGGGCTGCTCACCACCACATCAAGCGGCATTCTACCGGCTCAATTTCTCCGTTTCAGAATCAGGTTTGTATTCATATATTTTAACATAATACCATTTGATAACTTAATTATATTTAATTTTCAGATTCCCAAGGACAAAGCCCATATACCACCTCTGTCCCACCACCCTTCACCCGTTGCTCTCCACCCTCGTTATAAATCTCCGCAGCCAAGTACCCACCCCCAAGTTTCACACACAACCCCAACCCACAGTCGCTCCCACTCTGTCACAGTGAACCCCCTACCTGGGATGAGTGGCTCCCCATCCATATCTCACCCCCGAGCAGATATTTCTGACAAAGGTCGAAGAATGGACCCGCCAAGAGAAGATGGTCGGACCCCGGTTCGAAAACCAGCTTCCCCGATACCTGGGTCTATTAACAATGAACGAAGTCCTGAGAAGGTATAGATAGATACAAATAAAATTTAATTTATGCTAAATTTTTAAATTAGACCATTGGAATTACCTTTCATATCCTTTCAGGGCAAGGAAGGTCACCCAGTCACCATGTATAGAACACACGGTGAGAGTCCTGGCCACCTACCCTATTTTGCAGCCGCCCCATACCCCCAAGTATTCGATTCAAGACCAGCATATCGGCTCCCACCGTTTGGAGTACCAGGGCTGCAACCAGGTACATCCCGGTCATGAATACAAATGTCATTAGTACATGCTGCAATGACATTACATATTAAACTATGCAAACAATTTTCACTTTAACATTATTGTTTTTCTAGAAATAATTATCCAATAAATAAAGATAATTTTCAAATAATTGGAAATAACTTTCAGGCACTCCAATCTTTCCAACCCAGCAACAGTGGGGGCCACAACATGCAGCTTTAAGCAAGCATTCACCCGTGCCTGTTAAACCCTCAATAGAAAGACCACCAAGTGCTCCAAGGTACAATAATAAAAGATAACCATGTAAAATATATTCACATTTTTTACATCTGTGTCTGTTGTTTTCCATAAATTTATTTCAAATGTGTTATAGCATGGAGTGCTACAGCGACTGTTGATTTGCCCTCTTTATATTTTGAATTTGTTCTCTTGAAGTTCTGAACTTGAAGTGTGTGTAACTTAATCTGGTTAAATAAATAAGTGATATATGCTAAAATTTGGCAAGATTTTAAATGTAAATGTTTTTTTATTAGATCTCCGCGGGAAGAACACGCGCAAAGAGGTCGAACTGAATCGAAAGGCCGGGAAAGTTTTATCCACAGCTCGTCTAAAGAAAGACGAGTAAGAGAAGGTAGTTTTACCCGACTACAAGTCGATATGATTTCACCCTGTGATTGTGACTTTATGTGCGATTCTAAAATTGTTGTCTACTTCTTGATATTCAGTAGAAATTATTTTCCAACTATTTCACAGTCCCCCCAATTCCACGGAAACTAAGTCGCAGTCCAGACCCAAAGCCTGTTAGTCGAACCCCACTTGAAAAGCAAAGCAGAAGCCACACACCCACGAGTAACCCTGATAGAGCGCCATCACCCCCCACACAGCGCCATTTGCATACCCACCATCACATACATGAAGGGGTGCCCCCATATCACCCCATAATTCCGCAGCATTATGGTTACCCAGGTGAGCAACCAGCAATACTTGTTGATTATTTCATTACTTCAGCACAGTTGACTAGATCCTGGTTCTGTAAGTTTCAATCCCTAATATAAATGTATAGGGTTTAGGAGTATAACCACATTTCTCTTGTTTCAATACATACAGAAACCTATAAAACCTTTCCGAAATCGCAAAGAAATAAAATTATGCCTTTTTGGCCACTATACACCCCTCAAATTTAGTACTTATCACCATATAATCACCAATATTATAGTGTTTGTAATATGAACTCGTTTGTAATTATGATGTCATAACTACATGCGCCACGGAGTGTTAGTAAAGTTCGCGCGTACTCCTACGAACAAGCAAAGCTGCACATCAAAGTCATTGATTCGACTGCTAAAATTAAATTATTGGGGAAATGATAATTACGTGGAATAATTAAAAGTTCGAGTCAAATTTGAATGCAATAGCACAACTCTAACCAACCCTAAACCTAATCTCTATAAAACTTAGAATCTTTTTACGAAAGAATAGTTCGTTTGAGTAGAATCGATGTTAAGAATTTAACGTTAAATTGCCGACACTGCCGAAGTATTTGACTTTTCGTTCAATAATTTCGATCTGGAATCAATAAATTCGTTTCCCAGGCCCGATCCCTGCAGCACCTGGCATTCCTGCCAGTTCTGACGCCATGGCAACCGGATATCCCGCGCAATTTCCTCAGAAGAGGTGAGTATTCCAAGTTTTCTTCAAACTGTGACAAAACTTTACCTTAATGTTGTATCTAACAATATTTTTTTAATTCCCAGGGAATGAAATGCACCGCTTTCCTGCAGCAGTTACCGAATGTATTGGTGTTTTTAAAAATTTTGTTTTGAACATATTTTTATGACAAGTTCTTTTTGTTCCGATGAGTTCAAGACCATTTCGCACCTTAACCACTCTTATCTCTTTCTCTGTCACGATTACGATGTTATGACAAACCTTTATTTTTCCCATTTCCTTTTTTTCATAGCCACCCCAGTTTTACTAATCAAGCTGAAAAATGAAGTGTTTATTCTTCAAGTTGAACAAACCCCTAACCCAGGCATGAACGTACTCAATGGCTTGCTGCTTACATTTCATTCTTCTTTATATTTCATTTTTTGTTCGACAATCGAGTTATTTTTCAGAATTCGTTGATTTGATGTTTTAATCTCCTGTTAGTAATCTGCTCTTTTGCACTGTGTTGCCCACTATCGCTGCGGCAAATATAAAGCATTAGACAGCAAGAGTTATGATTATGCCTGTATTCTCTTGATTAGTGCACTGTAAGACGTAAAATTAATTTAAACTTAGGTGGGAGTGTTCAAATAATACAAATTATTTGTCCTGTCCGTAACAGTTCTGCCGACAAACTAACCGTATATATACATAAACAGACTATTCTAATATTAAAAAATCTATGATATGCAGCAACTGTGCATAGAAAGTGTATAACACGTTTCGTATCATTTGCATTTTGATCGATTATAGGCCTATAACTCAACCAATAATTTAGACTAAAAATTTGCTTAAGAAAATCGTGTTTCCTGTTGACGGAAGACCACACTAACCAAAATGAATCCTAAACGTATCATGAGCGCTTGCAGTATTAAAAGTCTGGTTGAATCATATAAAGGATATGTATTCAATTGAAGTTGTGTCGAAGCCTCGCAAATATCAATTTTGACGGGACGCCGACTGCGACCCAAATACGTTGTAACAGACACTGAATTGTGTAAGTTTAAAATAATTGATTCGGACAAATGTAATTTAAACCAGAAACACTAACGCACCTATTCTATACTTGCACACACGCTGTCAAGAATGAAACCAAAACCGGATTCCTAATAAAGAATACCCCTGTAATTGCGCCACATAAACTTGGTTAACATTAATCTGCTAAATTGTCTTTTTATGTGTTAGATATATTGGTTCTTCCGTAAAATCTTCGCATGGCGATATCAAAACTGATGTAACTATATATTTAATGACAGAAGTTTTACTATTGTTGAAACACCATACCCCATATAGACCACGTAATGTGATTAAAACCATTTTTGTATCAAGCTCATTGGGATTAATCAGGCACGTAACTGGTCTAACTTAAAAACACTATGATTAACATGATTGGAATCTGTCAACAGCAACACTGGTTGGATCATAGCTTTTTCATTGTAGAGACAAGTCAGTACCCTTTATCGTATCGAAACCGACGCGATTTTAAAATTATGGTCTACATTTCAAGGTGTTTCTTACAACAGCCTAAAACATAGGATATTCATGTTTATCCCCGTAAATGGGAAAACCAAGGTGGTTAACATACGAGCAATCGTCAAATCACCTCGCGCCCACCGTCGGGTTATTTTTTCAGTGTGTTTTGGTAGAATCCATCAGAAATTTTTGGTAGCAATTTGGTAGAACCCATCGGTCGGCTGGGTTTAGGCAATGTTTATAAAGTGCTCTGACCAAGGACACAGTCGACTTGCTAGCGACCAGTTTCGACCTGCAACCTTTCGATTGAAAGACGAGGCACTTAACCGCCACACTAACCGGCCGGACATAACAACCAAAATTATCCGTGCTATTATATCTCTACGATTAGACGAAAAGCGAATAGCCCATATAACGTTAGTGTGAGAACGAAACCATAAACCCGACATTTCAGAAGCTCTTGGATGGTTGTTTTACTCTATTCTCACGTGTAGGTTTAAGTGGAGTAATACTGCGGGTGAGGGAACTTATTAAAGAAACGATGTCTTTGTTAATGGTAGGGAAAATATTTTAACTGCATTTATTATGTACAAATTTAACATTTGCGAGGACACATGATTAACAGGTCAAGTAAATGAATTTGCAAGCAAAACAGTAAACCTGCTGAACGATGTAGCTGTTCAACCTTCGCAACTGAAACCCTTTGAGGGTAATTATATTACTTGATTGTATAATGAAGTAAAAGCAATGGAATTAAAAAAAATGTACACAATTTCTGAGTTAGAAAAAACTTCTTAAAACAATATTAAAGATTGGCAGTGTGGGTAGTTCATTGTTTTCATTAACAGCTGCATACATTAATATTGCAGTATTCTGAATATCTACAGCATCATCCGGCCTGTCTCAATCTCCCCACACATAAAAATAAACCCTCTGCCAAGCAGGTATGTATTTGCCGAGTGGTTCAAGCACGTACTGTGCTAACGGAACATGTTCTGACAGATAAGCAAGCGTTCTGTGCATCCTTGGCCTAAAATGTTATGCAATTTATAAGGTGATAATAGCACATGTTATACAAAATAATTTAATAGAAAAAAGTGCAGTTTGCACTGTTCAAACAGTAGTATCTTTAATAAGTCAACATTATCTACCAGCTACCACTAGTTAATTTTTAACCAGAATTATCTTGCAGATAATTTAAAGATTCGAAGATTCCACCACATTAAGTATCAACTCACCCAGTTACTTTGTCATATATTGGCGAGCGAACAAGATACAGCAAAAGATTAGCATATCTTCTTCGCAATTCTTGCTTTTCTTCTGGGTTAAATGGCCGGAGAATCTTATAATCACGCTGAATAAGAGCATGAGAAGAGGTGTCCACCATGAGTGCCGTCAGCCATGGTAATAAGGATCGAGTGCCAAATGCCCCTGTTGCTAACACTGGTTTTATTAAATAAGTTAAGCAATTTTCCATACATTTATGTTGTTGCTATTAATATGCATGTGCAGTACAAAAACAAACCTATCCATATCTCAAAAGAATATAAATTACGACATTAAATCAGAAGATTTTTTAACTGAGAACTGGTTTAGAATATTAGCTTGAGTAATTACATGTGATACTGATGCATAATTTAACAAAAGGATACAGTGCAGCATTGGTCTCACAATATGAAGGCACTCTCCAATTTTTTCTTTTTGGCTTAGAACAGTGGGGTAGCGGTTCCAACATTGACCTTCCTCAGTGGAAGAACCAGGATCTTCGTAGTTGCTGCTTGAGGAGTTTAACGTGGCCATACGATGACCTGTTCTTCTTCCAATGTATATGTTTGCATTTTTGTCTGCACAAATTAAGGAATGGCATTAAAATAAACAGTTTTCATGGCTGTAAATGCAAGACAATAGATTAGAAAAGCAGGAAATATTTTACTTTTTCTGCTATTGCATTTTTAATAATGAGCAAAAACCTAAACAAACCTGGAGTTTTAGAAGAAATCCTTGATTTGTTGATCAGTGTTACCATGCATGGTGACTGGAGGCCGGAATCAAACATATAAAGCAGAATGCATTTCAAAATTGTCTGCAAAAAGTATACCCATTTATAATAACCAACATCTCTAAATGGGTATATTTTAAAAATTACTTTTATAATGGTGATGACGACTATTACTGCCCATCGAGCACCTGATCCTCCTAATCTTCCTGCTGATATTTCTATGAATGCCTAAAAATAAAATTTTGTAAATCAAGATGCAAATTATATCTATTACTTTGTTTATTTACCTGCGAAAACTCCACAACTGTGAGAACTTGTTTCAGTTTCTCAAGAAACTTATTTCCGTCATTTGTTGAAAGAAAATTTTGAGTTTTCAGTAAAATTTGATTGTTTGCGTAGGCGAAAAGATTGCATGCTGATGTTACTAAATACAAATTGATTAGACCAGAAGTTCTGTCAAGCCAAGGTAAGACATATATTTTAAAAACATACTTATTTCAGAAATGAAGATAGAATTATCATAATTTTTCGACAAAGCTTCGAACAAGTAGGATGACGTTTTCACAGTTTTCTCAATCTGGAAAAACAAGCAATATTATATCATACGAACATAAATGATTATACGTTTAATCATAGTTTAGTTAACACAAAGCTTACAGTTATGGCCTACAGGTAAAATATTAACATTTTTTGTTCAGCAGTTCAAGATAAAACGCTGGATTTCAAATAAATGAATAACATGTTCTCTGTTTTCCTTTCAGCAAATTTGAAACATGACAATGTGGGTGTAGAAAGTTGGAAGATATGATGTGCAATTATGATTTGGTTAATATAGTTTAACATTGATACCAAGGTGTTATTGATTACTCATTATGCTAAAAAGTAGATTCTAATGGCAATAATGGTGCCTAGTTTCTAAATTTTTAAAGCTAGACCATATACTTCAATTCACGTTATGTTTCATGCATCTATGTCTAACGATTTCATTTAAACAATCACACATTTGCAAAACAAATTTAAAGTCTTGATTCGAAATTACTATTTATTTCTAGAAAATTCAACTGTTAAAGCATTCCCTTTTTTTAGCAGAAATGTCTTAATTTACAGAAATTAGTCATTTCATGTTTATGACGATATTCTTAACCACAGAAATGTACAAATTTAAAAAAAATATATTTTTATTTTTGTCTGCATGTTGGTTTTAATTAGCATCATTTGTTTAAATTTCGGTATGACATATTTGTCATTTTACAGAAATTAATACATGTATTTAATTGGAAAAATTTCTTCACGCAGAATAGGTTTGCATAGAGACCCGGTAAAAAGCATAATTTTTAAATAGATTGGAAAAACATGAATATTTGAATAGTCCACCACTAAAATGTCGATTTTACATACCAACTATTTACCTATTGGACCGCTTGTCTACACTTAAAGCATTTAACATGTGTTACATGGACAACATTTGATACACAAATCATTCCAAGTACTAGTACAATGAATGTATTAAGGGGACATTACCAACATATGAAATGACGAAAACTTATACTAATTTTTAATCGCCCCTATCTGCGTTAAGTTTTAAAAGGACTACCAGTACTACATAAAATCTATATGTAAGTTCGCAGGTGTAGGAAAATCAGGCACATAAAAATCTGCATTTGACCCAGTGTATGGATCAAAGTCCAACTTTACGTAGTGCTGTTTGCATATGTAATTTTAGTTCTGTATTTTTTATGTTTCTGTAAATAAGAAAAAAAAGATTTCTGCAATTCCGGATTTCTGTTAATAAGTATTAAATTTCTATACATTAAATGTGTCTATGATATATAAAATCATTTACCTGTTCCACCATTTCTGGGTTTTGTGAAACAAAATTTATATAAGCTTGTTTAACTTCGAGCAAGTTATCACTGAGCTTGTCTCGAGCTAATTTTAAAAAATCCGACATCTTTTATAAAACCAGCAAGACCAATATGTTGTACAGTGCGTGTGAGAAACTGGTAATATTAAACTTATATACCTCCGCCTAATTTATACCCTACAACTTTGCTGCATAACCCAAACTGTTAAAGAAAAAGTTTGGTTTTCGTAGTGGAGCCATCAGCCATTCAGTCGGAACGTAAACAACAGTGATGCGGATGGATTGGAAATGTAAACTGGGGATTAAACTATAAATTTTAAATAGTTATTGGGAAGCTACACTTTCATATTTTTATCATATTTTTTGATTACGATTTTTAGTTTTTATGCTTCACTCAACGCCTATCTTGTATCACGAAACAGCTTGGTAGGATAGTGGGTCGCCTTTCAAATCGACGGTTGAAGGGTCGAAACTGATCGCAGTGCCAGTGGATTAATAGTTTTTACATTTTCAACGCAGGAATTACCGCCACTTGCTTTTTTCTATTTCCGATGATAAACATGAATATCCTTTTCTATCGTTCCACCTAAGACTATGTATCCATAGAGTATTAAATATGATATATGATGTAAAAATAAAAGGTAAATAGTCTAATAAGTTTATAAGAACGTTTTATTTTATTTGAAAGATTGTGGTAAGCTATTTCTTAAAATGGTGTTTGCACAAGTACTCTGAAAATGTCGAATGAATCGGCAAATCAGATGGGCGTCAACGGTTGTACCAAACAGATTCAAGTCTGATTTTCATATTGTAGCCTACTAGTTTTTAACGATCTATTACCGACGAAACTAAAAAAGAAATTACACTGTTTTTACAATTTTATAGTTGCGCTTTTAAAGAAAAAGTGTAAAAAGTAGGATGTTTTATGACGCTATCACCTAGTGGATTAATATAGTATCTAGCAAATGTAAAGGAAACCCTCAATAATACACAACACACTGCAATAGTTCCGATAACCCTAGTGTGAAACAAATTAATCTGACCGGAGATATATAAACAAGAGACTCTTGTTTATATATCTCCGATCTGACGGTTGCTTATGTAATAACGGCCATTGCGTTTTCCCATTTAGACCCATGACAGTGGTTGTATTTAACAGAACGGACTAAACATAAGTAGAGTCCTATTGAGCAACAGGACTATTGCGGTTAGTGTTATTGTTATTTACAACAGGACTATTGCGGTTAGTGTTATTATTATTTATTACTCTTTATGAGAATTAAACGTTATAAAAGAAACAAAACGTGGGTACTCGGGGTGCCAACACGTACATCTGTTACGCGGGTAAAAATTTTAAAAGTGTTACGGCCGATGCACATTTACGGCAATAGCAAGCGATGAGAGCGAAATTTCAACATTTCAATTGGGCAACCTTATGTTTTAATATATTAGTAAAAAGTCTAAAAACTAAGCTAATACAATTCTACTTAATTTTTTTCGCTACATCGTTTTGAAAAAATTTACATGCGGGAATCCCCATATCACCTTCTTTAGATAGCATCTATAAAAACAAAAGAAACGACGCTGACTCTTTGTGCCTTTTTTAAAGAGATGCAGGCATCGCATGTTTTTCTTACCGGTCCTCCAGGAATCGGAAAAACGACCCTCGTAAAACAAATAACACAAACGCTGTCTTCTAGCTTCACAATACAAGGATTTTATACGGAGGAAGTAAGGGAAAATGGAAGCAGAATTGGTTTTGACGTTGTTTTATTAAACGGTAATCGATGTCCACTAGCCAGATGCGAAGACACTTTTTTAGGTTCCTACAAAAAGCGGCCGAAAGTTGGTAAATACACCGTGTATGTTGACGAATTTGAAGCCCACGTTTTACCAGAATTGAGAAGAAGCAACCCACATAAATCCAAGACAATTTTTGTTGCGGACGAAATCGGGAAAATGGAGTTAATCAGTTCAAAATTTAAAACTGAAATCATGAAATTATTTGAAAACGAAACTGTAGTTATATTAGGCAGTATTCCCGTTAAAAAAGGACCAGGCATATTATTTGTTGAAAATATTCGAAGTAGTGATAAAGTAACACTCTTTGATATAACCCTTTCTAATCGTAATAAGATGTTAGGTGAAATTATAAATTCCGTAAAACGCTGCTTGAATTGCTAATAATAATAAAAATTAGGTAAATTTGTTTTTATTTGGTCAGTTTAGTGTTGTAATTTATACTTAAGA